>CAJQUN010000033.1:6183511-6301649 GCA_907163345.1 Haberlea rhodopensis | reverse complement strand
ATGCTATCTGGGTATCGTGGATAGGCTGACGAAGGTAGCTCATTTCTCCCTTACAACATGACTTTCACGTATCTAAAGATGGCCCAATTATATGTACGGGATGTAGGAGGTTGCATGGTTTCCAGTCTCGATCGTGTCTGACAGAGCCCAAGGTTTACTCTCATTTCTGGGAAGGTCTCCAGACAGCTTTGGGCACCGAGGTGAGATTGTGAGTACAGCTTATCACCCTCAGACAGACGGCCAAACGGAGCGTACTATTCACCACGCTCGAAGATATGCTGAGGGCATGTGTTTTGGAATTTGATACTCCATGGCAAGAGTCTATACCACTGGTAGAGTTCTCCTATAATAAACAGCTATCAGGCGAGCATTCAAATGGCCCCTTTTGAAGCTCTTTACGGACGACGATGTAGGTCACCGCTGTATTGGGAGGACTTGACGAGTAAAGCGGTCGGAGGATCGGATATGATTAAGAACATGGAGGAAAGATTAAGATGATACGCTTAAAGATGAAAGCGGCCCAAGATAGGCAAGCAGCCTACGCCAATAAGCGGCGACGGCCGCTAGCATTCCAAGAAGGAGACAAGGTTTCTTGAAAATCTCACCCTTTAGGGGTGTGGTCCGTTTTGGTATGCGGGGAAAGTTATCTCGAAGATATGTCAGACCGTATGAGGTTTTGGCAGCGTATTGGTACATTGGCTTTACCGTTTGGCTCTACCGCCGTCTTTATCTGGAATTCATGATGTCTTCATGTTTCTATGTTGAGAAAGTATGAGCCAGACCCCGTCTCATGTTTTACAGGCCTACTGAAGTGCAGTTGGATTCAGATGTATCCTACGTTGAGCGACCGTCAGAATTCTGGAATCGTGAGGATCGCAGACTACGAAGTAAAGTTATACCGATGGTCAAAGTTCAGTGGGATCGTCGGGGTGTCGAGGAGGCTACGTGGGAGACGGAACGGCATATAGATGCCAAGCATTACCCGGAACTATTTTCTGGTATGATTTATGTTTAGTTTCGTTGGGTAAGTGCATGCGATTTCGAGGACGAATCTTGTAAGTAGGGGAGTAATTTGATACCCCGAAATTAATTAATTGCAATTAAGGCATTAATATGTTTATATGATGAATCATGTGATAATTGATTTATGTGTTGGGTATTAAGATGTTAACATGATTAATGGTGTTGATTATTAAATATG
Source organism: Haberlea rhodopensis (assembly GCA_907163345.1). Classification (NCBI taxonomy): domain Eukaryota; kingdom Viridiplantae; phylum Streptophyta; class Magnoliopsida; order Lamiales; family Gesneriaceae; genus Haberlea; species Haberlea rhodopensis. Next base: position 6,300,448 of record CAJQUN010000033.1, on the reverse strand, counting down.
AAGGAAAATGTGATTTTAGATGAGTTTAGAGCATTTTTGTAAAATGCCTTTCAAAATACAATGTTGGAGTATTTATGAATCATGTTAAGTTTGGGTGTGTGTGATTTTAGATTAATCCCCAACCCCCTTTTTAACCCTTCACCCATCATTTAACCCCATTTTCACCTTACTCTTGTAAAACCCCTCAAGTCATCCTCAACCCTAAACCACTCCACATTTTCGAAATTGTTCAAGGGAGGAAGGAGGAAACTCCACAAACTTGAGTTGTGTGATTTTTATCATGATTTGGAGTCTTCAGAGGTATGGGACTCTCCCTAGAGTTTTGATGATGTGTTTGGATTGAAATGTGGTGATTTTTGAAGTGGTTATGTGGGTTGTTTTGGGGTATGTGTTATATATTTTGGGGTTATTGATTTTTTGAAGTGTTTTATGTGGGTTTTAGTGGGTTATAATGTTATTGTTATGTTGGGAAGTTTGGTTTTGACAGGTTTATGAAGATAAGCTTGGAAAATGCACTAAAGAAATGGTGAAATCGCGACCACTGGTTGTGGCGATCGATGCTACAAATGCAGCGATCGATCGCCCGAGAGGCAGTACGCGAAAATGAGGATAGGCGATCGATCGCCTCAATGGCGCGATCGATCGCAACGTCCTCAGTAGCGAAATGAGCATCAAGGCGTATCGATCGCTCATTTTAAGCGATCGATCGCCGCTATGTGAAAAATCTGGCGATCGATCGCCATGTTTTGAGCGATCGATCGCCACTGTTCAAAAGTAGGAAATGATGATTTTTGTTAAATTTTTGGTATTGGGCTATTGTTTAGCTTCTAATATCAATTTGTCTGGTTATGTAGAACCGTCCCAGGTACCCAACGACCTCAAGGAGATAAAGTTCTGCAATTTCTCCTTCTTTTGGAATTAAGGTACGTAAGAAACGTACGAGCATCGGACGGTACACATACTCCTACATTTGGATGATGATGCTTATAATGATGATGTTTATGATGATGTTTTACGATGATGATGTTTATGATGACGTTTATGATGACGATGTTATGACTGATGATTATGATGATGTTTACGATGATGATGTTTATGACTGATGTTTACGATGATGATGTTTATGATGATGTTATCATGATGATGTTTTATGATGATGTTTACGATGATGATGTTATTGATGACGTTTATGATGATGATGTTTATGATTGGGTACGACGCCCATGTTGTAAGATGCCACCCAATGTATGTGAGTGGGTAAGATGCCCACGTGGTAAGATGCCACACAATGTTATGATACGGCAAGACGCATATGATGGGGTAAGATGCACCCTGTGGTAAGATGCCACACGACGGTTATGTTATGGTAAGATTCCATACAATAGGGTAAGATGCCCTCATACATGAATAAGAATCAGGGATAAACAAAAGAAGTCGGAGAATGACCAATAACATTTACTTAACTAAGATGTTATGCATTACTGTATGTCTTTATATCTTGTTAAGTAAATATGTATATGCTCACGATGTGTTGTCCCTGTAGGTACACTTTTGGACCGAGGGCCTAGGGTCGGTGAGGAGGTGAGCTAAAAGGAGCAAGATGAATGTGGATGTAGGATTTTGATAGTCCTCTACTCTAGGAGTAGTTGTAAACCTATAGCTTTAACATTCATTGTGAGAATGTAATTGAATAGCTTTTTGCAAATTTTATTTGGCCTGTAATCTTCTTAGCTCAAGCTACAACCGGAACCCTTAGAGGTTATAAATGCATGGTTAGTCCATTATATTTGTACTATTTGATGTTAAGAGTAGGAAGACCCTACATATATATAGTACCAAGGCTCCAAAATCTTGAGTCTCAAATACTCGCACCATAACTCATTAAAAATCAGGCGTGTTCAATAATTATCTTCCACTCACTTAATTACCCTCATAAAACCACAATCCAAAGCTCCCCAGACTCTAAATCTCACTATCAACACAATTCCAATGTTTAACACCTCGATGAGAATAAAAATCTCAACCCTTAGATTCAACAACTCCGATACCAAATTAAAATCCTCGGAGTCTCAACACCATCACATAATTACCACAATTAAAATCCATTAGGGATTATAATCACTTTGGGATAACGCAATTAATTTTTGGATATTACAATCGTCCCCTCCTACGGGATATTTTCGGCAACGAAGCTAAAGCCGTGTTTCAGATAGCCGGGCTCATCAACCGGTATGGGGGATTCATGTACCACCACTACAAGTCCTAGTATTTATTCTTTCGGGGAATATATTATCGCTATTATTTTAAACAATGTTTTTCAGTGTAGTGATTGCGTACCGCAAGTGTACGGTGTCAAGTTTTACTATAATGATATGAAAAGTACGGATTGTCGATCCCACGAGGACTAGGAAATAATTATCAAACTCACTAGTTTAACTATATTTAGCCTACAATAACTGGTTATGATTAATTAACTAAAGTGACAAATTAACTCAATAATTAACCCAAACAAATAATGATGAATAAGAATAAGAATCAAAGAAACAATTATCAAGACTTTCGGTTCCCCATGCAATCCCCCACAATTGCATATAGTTAAGAATTAAATTCAAACATTCTAAGGTGACGATGTCTCCTAATGCACTTGTTATACCTTGGTCCGGTTACAACAAGTCTAATACTAAGATGCAAAAAGGCAATGATCATGCACTTATTTAATACTCAATATTGTAAGTTGATCTATGAAAACTTCTAACTTTCGATTACTAGATATCTATAGCTATCACATGTGTATTTGACTTCATCCCTTGATATCAGTATGAAATCCACGGTTTAATTTACTATATCGTATCGCAATCTCTTATGGTCAATTCAATTGCAATAAATAATCAATCAAGGATATTAATCCATTGAAAGCATGAACACAACAAATTAAACTCAAAGAATTTGTAAGAATCAATCAAAACTTAATTAAAATCGTGGGTTCAAAACATGGGATCCCCTAAGTCTTGACAACAAACCTAGCCAACAATCTCCATCAAATAACATGCATAAACTTGTATTACAACAATATAAACATTAAAATATAATGAAAATATAGAACTAGAGTCGGAAATACGGAATTATCGAAAGGCGTTGACTCCTTGCATTGCTCCGTCGTCCCGTCTCTTCCGATGCATCTTCTCTTCAATTGTTATGGTGTATGGATGGTTGGGGATGAATGAGAGTGATGGTGGCTGAGTTTGTAGGGTTTATTATGAGCCAAGAGTCCTTCATTTTTATGAAATCTTCTATATATTGTGTTGGAGGAGTCTTACATTCTTTGGACACAAAATAGCTTGATAAGTAAAGAAATCTCGAGTTTTTTCATGTTTGGCAATCGATCGCTACAATGTGCCGATCGATCGCCAAACTATTCTGATTTTTATTTTTCAACATTTGCTACGCGACGGTCGATCTCTGATCTTTACCGATCGATCACGAATGTGCACTGTTCTGTGGCGACAGATGGCCTGATATTAACCGATCGATCGCTGCAGCTGATTTTCAACATTTTGCACTTTCGTCCCTCCTTTTCCTTGTATGCTCGGTTTGGTCCTTTTTCATTATTTAAGCTTATTATGCATTTGGACCTGGATTCCTGAAATATACACATATATACCAAAAAAACGTAATATTTTCCAGGAAACACTACAAAAACACCCCTAATCTTATATCAAATTAAGTGTAAAAATCACACTTATCAACTCCCTCAAACTTAAACTTGATCGTCTCGAGCAAGAAATAAGATCACCAAAGTAGAGTTCAATATTGAAGATTCAAATAAACCAATTCCCAGTCAATCAATTAACTCAGACATCTCACTTACAAACAAGAGTCGATAAAAAAATGTTCAACATGTTGTGTTTTCTCCTAGATTAAGCAACATGTCTCTAAATCAGAACGTGCGTGTTGCTATTGTCACTTTCAAGTCCATGCAAATTTCATAGATCAAATCATGTTAGTCAATGAAAAGTAGGATTATCGTTGAGCATCTCATAGTCCTATTTTCAGACACTTCTCCACTATTGTAGTCATCCTTAGACTTGGATCAATAGGTCTTTTAAAGCTTGTAATGTTAGGCATAGGTGTTTGGCTTCAAAGAAAAGATAGGATAGCACAAAGAAGAGAGTATAAGCATGTCATGTTCATATTTTTAGCACAAAATTGAGCTTCTCTTATTTTTCTTTTAGCCTTGGCCACTTTGGGTCTTATTTAGTCACTTTTTTTCACAAGGCTTTATCTATCTTTTTCTTTTCTCATTCATCAATTTTTTTCAATAATAAGCTCATCCAAATGTAGCAATTCAAGTGCATCTAATGAGAATCATTATACTCCCTTAGGGTAATGATAATATTTTTTTTCAATTTAAGCTCAAAAGTAGGTGGGTATAATGAGTTGCCAAAAATATTAAATGGGGGCTAATAGTATGTTAAACATACTCCATTCTTTTTCAACAAAGCTCAAAAATGGATAATAGGGATTGATGTAAATATGGTAAGCTTGAAAGGCTCAAACGGTCCAAAGATCGCCTAAATCATTTCCAAATCAAGTTCATAACTATAAAATTTCGCCTCAAAGTATCATCATCAAATAGTTTATAAGGTACTCTAAGATGCTTAAAACAATTCATCAAGTTCACAAAAATTATTACTACTCCGAATGCAATTGACAAGATTATGACTCAATTGTGCTCAAAATATTCCTCATCTTTGACATGCCACTCAAAATAAGATATTCACAAACACGTCTTACAATCATCAAAACTCAAGTTGACATGCATATTGAGACTAATATCATCATGGAATAGAGACAACTACTATGATTCAATCTCATTTTACTAATTGAACTCCTTTTCAAGATATTTTTTTTTGTTGGTGCTCAAAGAACGATAAATTTCCAAATAAGAAGCATGACACAGTAATGCACTCCCTCAAACTTAATTCATGCATTGTCCTCAATGTAATAGGCATTGAAAATAAGACAAAGCATTTACCTTTTACAACGACCATCAGTGATCGTTGTCAAATTCCTCATCAGCTCATGGGGTATAATGTTTGGACAGATCACAACACGCATGGAGTCTCGCCAAAATCAAAATCAAAAACAAAAACAAACCAAAAAAAAGCTAAGGGATGAGAAAAGTTCTTGATATATAGTCTCAAGCTGGACTTTTTACCATGTAGGCTCAAGTGCCGCAAGGGCTAATGGGGGACAATTTTTGTCCGCGATGTGGTAACGTCGTAACCACTTTTCTTTCACATTGAATAGTGCCCCATGGTCATCTCTCAGTTTGAAGGTATCGAATGGTAGAAAATCGACAACTTTGAACGGTCCGGCCCATGGTGCGTCAGACTTCCATGGAAATAGTCGCATCTTTTTCCTATTCATTTGAACTAAGTCACCTTCACGGAATTTGCCTCCTCTTTGATGGGCCTTCAGTGTGACCTCCACCTTCTCGCTCTTAACCTGCATCTCATCAACAGACAGTGTATCAATTATATTAATACTAAAACATCGGTGCTCAGTGCCTGTAGTGTTCAAAGCTTTGAACATGTCAAAAGTAACTTGATCCCCCTACTAGGAGGATCAACTTCCCTTCTTGGACATCAATCAATGCCCTTCCAGTAGCTAGGAACGGTCTTCCTAGAATCATAGGCATGTCTGCATTTTCAGTTATGTCCAACACGATAAAATCCACCGGAATGGTGAATTTATCAACCTTGACCGGTACATCCTCCACTATCCCATGAGGGTACTTGATGGACTTGTCTGCCATCTGCGGTGAAACATTGATCGCTTTGAGCTCTCCTGAGCCCAGCTTCCTGTACACAGACAAAGACATTAAATTGACACTTGACCCCAAATCACATAAAGATTTATTAAAAGATTTAGAATTGATTTTTCAAGGTATAGTGAAACTCCCTGGATTCTTTAACTTTGGAGGTGAATCATTTTGAATTACAGCAGAACACTCCTCAGTTATCTTTATCATCTCATGCTCTCCCAGTTTCCGGTTTTTTGACAGAATCTCCTTTAAAACTTAGCATAATTTGGCATGTGCCGAATAGCAACAATGCAAGGCATCTCAATATGGAGATTCTTTATCAAATCTAAAAACTTAGCAAATTTAGCATCTAACTTTGTTCTCTTATATGCAGTGGGTAATGGGGGCGAGATAACTACCTTAGTAGGCGTGATGGGTGTAGGGGTCTTAGTAGACTTACATTTGTCGCGTGTTTCTTCCTCTTCTTGCTTGATGTCCGTCTCGCCTTATAACTCAACGCGTGCATCCTTCTTCTCAGCAACTTCCTTTTTCGCTCCTCAGCGTGATTGCATGGACTTGCTCCCTAGGGTTTGTCTCAGTGTCACCAGATGGTGATCCTTGTGCTCGTCCGGCTACGATCTTTGCTAGCTGTCCCACTTGGACTTCCAATTTCTTTATCAACGCCTCGTGATTTTGGAATCTAGTCTCTGTCGCCGTGATGAACTTGTCAACAGCTCTTCCATGCTTGGCTTTGGTACATACCCCGATGGTGGTTGGGGATAGTTCCTCGGCCCTGTATTGTACGTGTGTTGGTAGGGGTAGGTCGATTGTTGTCGGTTCCCTACAAAATTAACTGCTTCATTAGTTGAAATGAAAGGATTACCTACCTGGCATTCAATGCTCGGATATCCTCCTTGGCAAAGCTCGTATGTAACAATTTGAACTTGCATTGCATGCATACTCAAACTATCCATCTTCTTGTTCAGCGCTTCCAACTAGGCAGCGAGGGCAGTGACTTCACTCACTTGATGCAATCCGGCTTGCTTCTTTGGCACTAGCTATTAGCAGCCATCTCCTCCAACAACGTATAAGCCTCCTCAGGCATCTTCCTCATCACAGTACCTCCTGATACTGCATCAATCATAGAATGGTTATCAGAAAATAAACTGTTATAAAATGTTTGTACCTGCAGCCAGATAGGGAGGCCATGATGTGGGCATCTCTGCAGTAGATCTTTAAAGCGGTCTCAAGCCTCATACAGTGTCTCTGGATCGTATTGTACAAAAGTCGTGATATCATTTCGCATATTGGCCGTCTTGGATGGTGGAAAGAACTTTGACAAGAATTGTGACATCCACTCCACGTGGTAATCGACCCTGGAGGCAACGATTGTCACCAAGATTTAGCTTTATCACGTAAAGAAAAGGGAAACAAATTGTGATATCCCCGAAATGGTTATGTGTGTAATCATGCAATTAAAGGTTGTTAATTGTGAGCCTATGTGTTAAAGGCGTGTTTTATGTGGGGCGATATATTTATTTTGATGATGTGGTTTAGGGAGCATGTTAGGTGTTTTTAATTGTTGTATTGATGTAGTAAAATTATAAAATATCAAGGGGAGATATTTTTATACATCGTATAAAATACCGGGACACAATTAAACACCACAAAAGCACCCTACATGCAACCACCCTACCCCCACTTGCATGCAACCCACGCCCCTCCCCTGTTTTTCTGGAAGCTGATTGACCAAGTAGGCCTTTTTGCACTTAGATATTTTCACTTTTGTCTCTTCCAAAAACCTCCTTCTTCCTTCCTTCATTTCGTCTGCAATTTGGACTGCTATTAGGAAGAAAGTGATCGGATTTTACTTACCTTTTCTTGACGAAAATCGAAGAGCAAAAGTGGTGAGGAATCACGCTGGTTCACCGGCTTTTTCGTTTTTATGCATGTATGTTCTTCATAGCAGTTTTGGCATGCTAATGTTAGGTTCGATGAAACCTTGTTATGAGTACTTGCAAGTAATGTTTATGAAGCCCCTAGCATGTTTTGTTAAGTAACTACATGCTTTATGTGTTAGATTTTCGTTTGTGAAAAGAGCTCCTCGAAAATCTGGGCAAGGGAAGTGCCCTGTTTGTATGTTGAGTAGGAGTTTTATTATGAAGATTTGAAGCATGCTATCTTAGGTTTTGAGTAAACCTTTGACGTGAATACATACATGGTAGTTTGGTGAAATTACCAGAATATTTGTTTGAGCATGAACTACGGGTTATGTGGTAGTTTCATTGCTATAAAGATGCATGTTCGAGAATTCTGGGCTGAGTAATTATGCCCTGTTTTTCAAAAGGGTTGGTCGAGTACTGATGTAAATGGGTAATTGTAACGCATGTGGGTTGGAGTTTAGGGTATAAATTTGATATGAATACACTCAGGGTAGTGTATTGTAGCTGCTAGCATAATTGTTTAAGCATGTGGTGTATTTTATATGCTGGATGTAAGGGTATGAAAATAGGTGTTCGAGAATTCTGGAATGGTGTTTCTCGAACAGTGCATCTCGATCGATCAAAATTTCATCTCGATCGATCGAGCGAGGCAGAACCTTGGCTTTGAAAGAAGGCGTCTTCTCGATCGATCGAAAAGAGGGGCCGATCGATCGAGAGACCCAGAATGTTGAAAAATATAAATTGTTATATTTTGTTAATTTTTTTGATATTGGATTGTAATGAGGCATCTAATATTGTGTTGTACACTGGTGTAGAGCCTTCACAGACAGCTACACAGCGCAAGGGATAGAGTCCCACAACACACTACATTTTGGAAAGGTACGTAAGCGACGTACGGGCATCCCACCGGTAACATGTACTTTATGTTTGTCTATTTGACACATGATGAATGCAATGTGATGCATTAAGAGTATGATACATGTTATTATGCATTGTGATTGCATATTGTGATGTGGAATAAAAGAGGTGTATTCCACGAGTCAGGGGTGATCACAGTGAAGATTTTAATGCTTACGCTTGACCGCTAAAAATGTGGAGCGGGAGGGGGGAGGCTCGCTTGCACATGGAGGCGGGGTATACCGTACTAAGCGAGGATGAGATACCGCTTGTACGAAGAAGCGAGGATGAGATACCGTTTTTTTTTTAGATTATGAAGCGATGAAGCATTAAAATAACTGATGATGAGTGACTCAAGAAAAAGAGATGATATGTCATGACATTTATTTATGAAGCCATATGTTCATATAGTGTTTTGATTATGAATTATGGTACAGGGACAACCAATAGGCGTTGTAAATGCGATGGAAATACAGGAAGTGTTTTGTATTTATGATTTGCATTTACGTCTTACATTCATATTATGTTGAATATGAATTATGATATGCTCATGTGTTGGGGGTTGTCTTTGTAGGTGCTTTTGATGATGAGAACCAGGGTCGAGGTTGAAATGCTGGGCTGTAAGGAGTGCTACAGGATTAGCATATTAGAGAATTCTTTTGTATAGCTTCTACAAGAAGTAGAGTAAGACTATGATGTAGTACCTTTTGTAGGAATGTGTGAAATTCCTTTTTGAACTTTTGGTACTGTAATCTCTTAAGCTCAGGTTAATCAACGCGACTTATTACTCTGATATATGCACATGTATGATTAGTTCTCTTAATTGCACTTAGTATCTTATTTAGATAACGGGGTCTCACACAAATGTAACCTGATGGCGTCGTCAGTAATGCCATTATGCTTGAATGTATCACAAATCTCCAAGAAGTTGGAGATGTGGGCATTTGGATCGTCAGTAACTACTCCCCCAAACTGGACCGAATGTTGGATCATCTGTATGATAGCAGGCTTGATCTCAAAATTGTTAGCTTGTATGGTTGGTCTTGTGATACTCGACAATGATCCATGGAATGCAGGGTGGGCGTAGTCCATGAGTGATCTTGCAACTGGTGGTACTGGAATCTCCTCGTTATTAGCCATGTATGCTCTTTCTTGACTTAGCCTCCTTTGACAGGTGCGCTCGATCTCGGGATCAAAAGGCTCAAGTGTAGGTTTGGTGCTCCTTAGCACGCACCAAGAGATAACAGCCTGTAATAATCAACCAAAAAGAACACAAACAGTAGAAGAGTAGAGAGAATGGGAAAAAAATCGAAAACTAAGAAAAATAAATGACTAAACTACAGTCAACTAATCTCGTTTGATATTATTAAAACTAGTCCCTGGCACCGGCGCCAAAAACCTTATCGCTATTATTTTAAACAATATTTTTCAGTGTCGTGATTGCGTACCCCAAGTGCACAGTGTCAAGTTTTAGTATAATGATATGAAAAGTACGGATTGTCGATCCCACGAGGACTAGGAAATAATTACCAAACTACACTAGTTTAACTATATTTAGCCTACGATAACTGGTTATGATTAATTAACTAAAGTGACAAATTAACTCAATAATTAACCCAAGCAAACAGTGATGAATAAGAATAAGAATCAAAAGAAACAATTATCAAGACTTTCGGTTCACCCATATAATCCCCCACAATCCACCTATAGTTAAGAATTAAATTCATACGTTCTAAGGTGACGAGTTTTCCTAATACACTTGTTATACCTTGGTCCTGTTACAACAAGTCTAATACTAAGATGCAACAATGCAATGATCATGCACTTATTTAAAGCTCAATATTATAAGATGATCTACGAAAACTTCTAGCTTACGATTACTAGATATCTATAGCTATCACACGTGTATTTGACTTCATCTCTCGATATCAGTCTGAAATCCACGGTTTAATTTACTATATCGTATCACAATCTCCTATGGTCAATTCAATTGCAATAAATAATCAATCGAGGATATTAATTCATTGAAAGCATGAACACAACAAATTAAACTCAAAGAATTTGTAAGAATCAATCAAAACTTAATTAAAATTGTGGGTTCAAAACATAGGATCCTCTAAGTCTTGACAACATACGTAGCCAACAATCTCCATCAAATAATAATGATAAACTTGTTTGCAACAATCTAAACATTAAAATCTAATGAAAATATAGAACTAGAGTTAGAAATATGAAAATAACGAGATGCGTTGTCTCCTTGCTTTGCTCCATCGTCCCGTCTCTTCCGATGCATCTTCTCTTCAATGGTTATGGTGTATGGATGGTTGTGGATGAATGAGAGTGATGGTGGCTGAGTTTGTAGGGTTTATTATGAGCCAAGAGTCCTTAATTTCGTCTGAAATCTTCTATATATTGTGTTGGAGGAGTCTTGCTTTCTTTGGACACAAAATAGCTTGATAAGGAAAGAAATCTCGAGTTTTTCGGGTTTGGCAATCGATCGCTACAATGTGCCGATCGATCGCCAAACTATTCTGATTTTTATTTTCCAAAATTGCCGACGCGGCGATCGATCGCTGATCTTTACCGATCGTTCACGAATGTGCATTGTTCTGTGGCGATCGATCGCCTGATATTACCGATCGATCGCTGCAACTGATTTTCAATATTTTTCACTTTCGTCCATCATTTTCATGTATGCTCGGTTTGGTCCTTTTTCATCATTTTAAGCATAATTCCTCCACTTTTATGCATTTGGACCTGGATTCCTGAAATATACACATATATACCAAAAAACGTAATATTTTTCAGGAATCACTACAAAAACGCCCATAATCTTATATCAAATTAAGTGTAAAAATCACACTTATCAATATACAGAAGGAAACTTGATTCCCACGTATCAAGGATATTTGAAGAATCAAGCCAACACAACACATCAAGAGTTAAAGAGGGAAAGATTAATCTTAGGCCATCGGCAGGCAAGTCTAAAATTAATACTGACGAGATTAAAGTTTCCCAAGTTCCCTCTTTGCAGGATTACCAGAAAACATGGGAGAAACTCTATACAAGGGTGGGGGTAATTCCCGGAAAAATAACGGCCGACTGGTCAGGGAAATACGCAAGAATGTGGATATATCCTGGTTCCAAGCCAGAAAGTGTTCATGACCGATTTGACTTTGGCTGCCTGGCCTCAGTTTTTTACCACTACACCAAGTTTTTCAGAAATTACAAAGTTACCGGAATGGATCTACGGGGAGTGTATGACTCATGGCAAAAGAATCATACGCTATGAAGATGATATGTTCTTGAGCTGAACTGCAGCTCCAGAAATCACAAGAAAAGGCCTTCATCACAGCTTCCACTTTATAAAGCTGCAGAGGCCTAACTGGAAGGCAATGTATCATATTAAGCCACCGCCCGAAGGAACAACATTAGTTTCCCCGCTCACAGAATACTACACCACTACTAGAAAAGCGTGAGGATTATGGGTATGTCCTACTGAGATTGACAAAGTCAAGTATCCATTCAAAATATTCTAGAAAACAACGAATGAGTCCTTCATGGTGAACTCCATGACTAGCCATACTACAAAATTTGCCCATGAATCTTTGAAAAGATAAGGCATGTATTGTGGGATAACAAGATTCCGACGACCAAAGAAACATGCCGGAATTTCTGCAACATGGCTCACTCTGGAAGATGGAAGGATCACATCTAACCGAGCTGCCTATAGCAAAATGAGCCACTGTTTGGGAAAGGATTCCCTGTCAAAAGGGACCAGAAGAAAGACGACAAAGCGGGACTAGGAAACCGTGAAAGATTCCCACGCAGACCGTAAAAGCCAAATTTCTAAGGACTACAGGGAGACAAAGTCATGTGACTCTAACGAGGACCATTACCATTATCAAAAGAAAACAAGATTGTAGGACAACCTCTTCTGCCGAAAGTAGAAGGGACCACAAGATACCAAACAAGAAGGAAGATGAATGCAGTGACGCCTGATTGTAAACAAGAATTGAAGTCCGGATTTCAAATCCACCTCCAGAATTCTATAAATACCGAGACATTGAGGAAGCTAAGGACATCAGAAATTCTCTATAGTTTTCTCACAAATAAATATTGTAGTCGCCAAGCTGTAAATTGATCAAGTTTCATAGCTTGATAATAATTTCTTTATTTCTTTGTAATATTTCTGTTTGTAATTTTTCAGTTTCATTTCGAGTCAAGCCTCAGTATATGATAGGCTAAACATGTTCGTCTCCTTCCAGAAGGAGATGTATTAATGTAATAAATATTATAAATAATTCCAAAATAAAAGTGAGACTGTTGTCCATGTATCTCCCAGATTACTTTAAATCTTTCATATATCTCGTTATACTATATGCTCTAAGGTATGAAATGAATTAGTGATCTGATGCCTACTATTGAAGGCCCCATTGCAGAATTATCGGTTGCGATCGTGTGGTTGATGGTGAGGAGCCATCGTAAAACCTGGTGGAATACCCGACTGTAGTTTGGTTAAAAAGATAGATACCAATTTGTCAAAATTTTATCGTAATATGGAAGCATGATGCGTCTGTTTATATTTTACAATTTCTTTAAAGGGTATATATGTCTTAATTAATAATGAGGACTGATTTCATAACATATATAAAAGATTAAGGACTCAAAGGGTTGTATTGAACAATTTAAGGACTAAAAATGTTTTAATAGTAAAATATAAGGACTAAAAGTGCATTTTTCCTGCAAAAGTCTTACAAAAATATTATTTTATTTGATTTAACAAATTATAGATTCCTGTATTTAATTTGTCCAGAAACATCAATATGAATCAATGAACAGGTGGCCTTTGCTTTTGACGTTATCCATCTCAAAAGGTTCCACTGTACTATTTGAAGTACGGCAAGATAGGAAATTGGAATAGTCTCAATCTAACCAGTTCTGTACTCAATTAATTTTAATTTTCTGAAAGAGAAATTGAATCGACCGTTTTGATATTAATTTAAGTTTGAAGTATTTGCGAGCTAGTAAAATTTATTACAATATTATATGAAACTACCCGTGGTTGCAAAGGCGGAGCCACCCTTAGGCAAGTGCACTCTTACAAAATTCTTTTTTTTACTCTGTCCCTAAAAATAAATATTTTCTCATCACCTAAAATTATATTTTGACCTTTAAAATTTTAGCGCATATATTTTTATTTTAATATTTTTGTACGTATGACCAAATTTCTTCGTCCCCTAAAAAATATAATTTGTCACCACCTAAAATTATATTTTGACCCCTTAATTGTTTTATTTTTTTTCTCATCTATGTACGCAGTGACGAAATTACATGTGTCCATGACTGTATGTATAATGGACACGCACATACTTCGGAGTTGGGTTTTATGAATTTGCACTAAGTGACAAAAATGTACATATATACATATAGATAAGAATAAGAGTCCTGAAGTACTTGAGGTACTTTTGAGGCGGAGCCTAAAGTTAATTTATCATAATATTTTATATGTGTTGTCAAATAACAAAAAACACACAATATGTTAAATGATCGTAAAATCCCTGCTAATTTTGGATAACTATAATAACATAAAAAAAAATATATGGGAGGGTATTAAATTATAAAATCAAATTGGAAAAAAATTATTACATTCCAAAAGCCAAAAATAAAAAAATGAATTTACAATTACCAGCTCAGTTTACAAAAAACAATATTATATATACACACAACGCATGCAAACGAGGAGTAGTATATACAATATATTATATACTAATACACTTATCAATTAAATCTTATAGCATAAATACACGGTAAATTCAAATTAACCTTAACAATTGATTACCTATAGGCGCTTCTCGAATTGAAGGTACTGGTTTACGTGGCCTAGCTTATTGGGGGACAGATGTATTTAAACCAACGCCACAAAAATAAATATATTAGGTCAAACCATCTTATGTTTATTTTCGTAATATTAGCCACGTGTACATTGTCTTCTCTTTTTTTCCAAAATGTATGTAATTCACGTTTTAAATTATATATATACATATATATATATATATATATATATATATATGTTAGAAATAATAATTGCTCATCCTAGGAAATCAATCGAAAATTGTAGTGCTTGAGCTACCATACACTTTAAAGATTTGGGTTGCACAATTATTAACAACTATAACTTTTGATAAAACGATAAGTTCCTATAATTTATATAAGAGCTAAGGTCATGTGTTTGATTCGCATAAATCGTAAGGAGTGCAATTATTAAAATATGATTATTGTGAAATAATAATTGCCCATTGTACGAGATCAATCGAAATGATGATGCTTGAGTTGCTGTAAATTATAATTTAAAAGATTTGAGTTATATCTTTATAATAAATTATAACTTTTGTTAAATGAAAAATTATATATTATATATATATATATATCTATATATATATATATATATAATTACAAAAGAGAAACAGTACAATATTGATTCACGCCCATGAAATTGTGCACCGTATCTTTGGGCATGACCACCATGCGAGTGTCGATATCCTGCAAGACAATTAATTGGCATATTGTCAGGGTTTTTTTATTATTTGACTCGAAAAAATGTATTTAATAAAATAATTTTAAATTTTTTTTTTTATCAAAATGATCGAAATCGCCATCTCAGATGACGATTTCAATAAAAAAAATTTTTTTTATATGACGACTTCAGTAAAAAAAAGATTTCCATTAAAGTCGGCATCTGAGATGGCGACTTCAATATGCTTTTTTTTTTTATAAGTAGCGGCTTCCATATATATATATATATATATATATATATATATATATGGAAGGCTAAAAATGTATATATTTCTACTATAAGTGTATGTTTATATAATAGAAAATAAAATAAATTAATTTATGGAGTATTGTATAATTTATGGAATTATTGGATATGATTAATTATCTATTTTTTTAAAAAACAAATTCAACTTTGTTGTATTAAAACTCACTCATCCTTTTGAACTAATCAACTTAATGGTATGATTTTGTATATATACTGTATAATTATAATATAAAAATAAGATAATTTTTTTACTATAAAAATTAAAACAGAGTGGTAGTAATAACACGAAATATTAGGAAAGTTGGACTACATCATTGACTTAATTGAAATCACAATATTACTGCTATTTGAATCGTATGCTTCAAAATTCCTCGAAAAATCTTTTAATACAAGTACATTATTAAAAAAATTGTAATAAATTTAAAGGTCGACCAATAGATATTATTGTCACTGCGCTCAAATTTGGTAGAAGCATTGGATACGTTATAAAATAGCGAAACAAATAAATAATCATGGATTATTTAAATTCTAACAAATGTAAGGTACAATTTGATTACTGTTTTGTGGGGCCCCGTCACCTTAATCCTTAATTATACATTTAAAGTAAATACGTTACTTATCAAGATTAAGAGTCTATCACTACTGATCAAGATTTTTCACTATGTCTTGCGCTTACATTATTTATATACATCACATCTTGTATATCATTTACATAATACAAATCATCCACTCTCGATCAGTTTAACTCCTCGCAGCAGAAGGTAGACTCACAATCCCAGCTTTCCCCAGCTATGAGTCCTACAGAACAACCATGCACAACATGAGTATATAAATGATGTTCACAATCCAACATCAATATAATGCATAAATACTGTATAAACAAACTTCTTGTATTTCATGCATCGGAAATACTCCTCTTTGGTTGTTCCTGTACATACACAATGTACATATCTCAAAACCCAATATACAACATGATACAGTTGGTCAAATATGTCATCACATATCTCATTCAACATCCTGTTATAACGGGACCGATATGATATGCCTCTAAGCTTCATATGTCAGTGGCTTAGCTTTCACGTCTCATATTAGCAACACATATCATATTACTGTCCTTACACGTTATAACAGCCAAAACATATGCCCAACAATGGCATACCTCTCACATGCCATCAACTATATGCCTCAACAACATCAATATAACAGCCAAAACATATGCCCAATAATAGCATACCTCTCACATGGCATCAACTATATATCTCAACAACATCAATATAACAACCAAAGCATATGCCCAACAATGGCATACCTCTCACTATATGCCTCACAGCTTCGTGCCTCACAGGCAGAAATCACATATGATATTCACAATAATCTCATATCGCAATAAACAAGATATCATCATCATATAGCATATTTATGATTATCAATACTTGTACGTCAACACGTACCTGTCGTCATATTCAAAAGCTAGAAACTCAGGACTTACCGCTTAACCTCCTCTTTGACATGTTCCCTGTGATGATACTATATGAATAATCAATAAATCCATGTTATAATAAGCCTCATCATCAAATTCCATAAATTATAACATGTTGCAACATTTTGAGTCCGCGATCGATCAGTCATCCTTGGCGGTCGATCGCTCAACACTGAGAAATGTGCTCAACATTCTGCTCATCAAGCGATCGATCGCTTATTGTTACGTGATCGATCTCCTGATACGCGATCGATCTCCTGAAAACACGCGATCGATCTCCTAATCCTTTGCAAAACATACTGTCCAAGCACGATCGATCGCTCCTATTTACGCGATCGATCTCCCGAAGTTTAAACCGCCTTATTATTTTCTTCGCATAGGCGATCGATCGCTCCATGAAACGCGATCGATCGCTATGCTCTGTTCTTTTCAGAACCTGTCGATTTTCGAGCTTATCCTCTTGGCTCCAACTTCTCATCTCATAATTCAACATCAAAACTTCATAAAACATTACTCAATCATGATATAAACATGTTTTCATGATAACACAACTTATTTCATTGAATTAAACTCATATAATTCAAACAAGAGTAGCAACTTCACATAGTTCAACTATCAACACACATAAACATCATAAGCTAGGAATTTCTTACCAACTAGCTTTGTTTTCACTTCTCACTCAAGTGATAGTTTGATTTTTCAAGCCTAAGCCAAGCAAGTTCCCCACGCACAAGTGAGAGTTGAAAGAGGAGCTTGTGTAGAGAAATTTAGGTGAGCAAGGTGTAACTATGTGATTTCAAATCTGAAATCACCTCTTATATTGCACTATTTGTGTTAAACCAAACTCATGTGAAATTCACATCTAATGCAAATTCAACTTCATGTACCATTGTTTTGTTTATCCAACTATGTATGATGCCTATTCTTTCATATGCTAACATGAACATGCAATCTCTTGCTACGTATTTACCAACCATGTACTTCATCAATTTATTGTCTCCACCTATGTTTAAGGTATTTCAACATGCTCATTCTTCATTTCATCATATGTTGACTCACACTCAATTTCACCCGAACCCGAGTTTACATCATACAATCATTAGTTCATGATTACTCAATAATCACAACATACATGTTTCATTCATATCGATGCATTACAATTCTATAGATATATACATGATTATACTCAATTCAACCTGAACTCGTGCCCAACATCATCCCGTAATTATTTCATAATTACACCATAATCCACATAACAAGTATGATTTATATCTAGGCATTACACTGTTTCCTTATTTGGAAGGATTTAAATTCTAACATAGATATTATTATCACTGTATTCAAATTTGGTTTAGTTATTACAAATTAATTACTATAAAGGATTAGTTAAGAAAATTTGACTTAAATAATCCATGATTATTTATTTATTCCGATATTTTATAAAATATCCAATGCTTCCCCCCTAAAGCACAACGTTCATCAATATGAGTACAAAAAACTATATTGATATTTTATGGTCGACCTTTAAATTTATTACAATTTTTTTTAAGAATGTGCTTATATTAAAAGATTTTTCGAGAAATTTGAAGTATACGATTCAAAAAGCAACAATATTGTGCGTTTCAGTTAGTCAATGATGTAGTCCAACTTTCCCAATATTTCGTGTTATTACTATCACTCTATTTTAATTTTTGTAGTAATAAAGTTATCTTATTTTTATATTATAATTATACAATAGATATATAAAATTATACCATTAAATTGATTAGTTCAAACGGATGAATGAGTTTTAATACAACAAAGTTGAAATATTTTTTAAAAAATAGATAATTAATCATATCCAATAATTCCATAAATTATCCAATACTTCATAAATTAATTTGTTGTATTTCCTATTATATAAACATACACTTATAGTAGGAATATATATTTTTTAGCCATCCAAAATTAATGTAATTGCTTAACAAACATAGAAATTACCATATATGGAAGGCGTCATCTGAGATGACAGCTTCTATATATATATATATATATATATATATATATATATATATATATATATATATATATATATATATATATATGAAAGTCGCCACTTATAAAAAAACATTTATATTGAAGTCGTCATCTCAGATGACGACTTCAATATAAAAAAAATACATTGAAGTCGCCATCTCAGATGGCGATTTCAATAAAAAAAAATTTTTACAGTTGACGACTTCAATAAAAAAATAATTTTTTTACTGAAGTCGTCATCTCGGTCATATTGATAATAATTTTTTTTTTGTTATTTTGTTAAATACATTTTTTTTTTCGGGTCAAATTATTAAAAAACTCCATATTCTCACTTTTCGAATCAAAAGTATTTTTAAAATGTAGGCGCTTTTTTCATTTTATTTTTTATATTTATTTAAGAATAAATTTTTGGAAATTATGTTTGGGATGTAGCGTAAGCGTGTGAGAGTGTTTAGATGTATTTTTTCAGAAAAAACATTTATTTTAATATTAAAAGTTATACTATTCTAAAAAGTGATTATGGCCTCACATGCATTATATATTTTAAACTTTTAAATGGTGAATATATCTATATATATATATATATATTAAATATTTAAATATAATTTTTTTTCAGGGTGATGAAAGGTTAATTTAAAAGAAATGTATATGTTCGGAGATTCATAACATTAAGAAATTAATTTTAGGAAAAAATAAAAATTTGATGGTAATGTTTCTTTTTATATTTTGAATATAATAATAGGTTTTGGAGAATGAATTCAAATGTACTAAATAATTTCGTAGAATAGAGATATTTACAATAGTAGTCTCAAACTTTTAGCACTAATAAAATATAGTACCAAATAAATTAGTTTTTAACAAAAGTAGTCTCATATAAATATTTTTTTATCAAATATAGTCATACACAAATTTATTCCTTTAAGAAAAGTGGTCCATAAACCCTTAATAAAACTTGTGACCATTTTTGTCAAATTAAAAATATTAATGTCACTATTTAAATAATTTGGAGATGATTAATTCTCAGGTTGTGTTATAATGGTGAATCAAACATTAAGAAATTAATTCGAGAAGATGGGACAAAAAGATTAACAATATATATTAATAATTTATAGAAAAAAAATATAATTTGAAAAATGACATGCCTGTTTCAAATTGTCAAGGAAAATGTAATAAATTAACAAAACCTGAGAATCAATCAGGTTACATTCTCTCTCTCTTTTTTTTTTTTTTGAGAGGTGAAGGGCTAAATTTTTTTCGCTCATTATATGGCTCGAACTCGAGTCTCTCCAAAATCAAGGTGATTTTAAACTAGTTGAGCTAGATTTAGAAATTAGAGAGGCGAATTGTTTAATACCCCACCTAGGCCCCTACTCACTCTCAAAGTGATTCTAGTTATGTACACACGTTTTATGTGGTCCATTTGTTTATTAATTATGAAAATAACTACACAACTTTATCTACTTCAAAACCCCAACAAAGGTACATATATTAATAACTTTATACACAATACTGTCTCGGCAGATATAAAATAATAATAATAAATTTTAAAATGCCAAATCTGTATATCAAATCCGAAGATTATCTTGAACCAGGAAATACAATCACTAAAATGGTAAAAATATTAGAATTAATGGCTCTAGTTTTATAAATGGGCCTAAATATTAGTTATATTATTCTTCATTGAAGTTCAAGTATCTCAAAGCATATGCGCCGCATGATAAATTAATAAAATACCCCAAAGGATGAAAACAAATATGACTATATAGGTTGCATGCACATAGATGCATCAGATGCAGGTCCCGGTGCATGCACCAACATGTTGATGTTGCGATTTTTATCCCACGTTGAGACTTTTGTCCCACATCGAGGGAAAAAAGAATTTGGCCAATTCTTTTACCATAAAAGAAGGCATTGTCCTTCTAGTTTAAGTGCACCAGTCAATAGCTGACTGAGCTTCCATATCAGAAAAGATTTTATTATGTGTCTTTCTGTAAATGGGAGATGTGTGAGTTATAAAGTGTGATTATTGGAAAAGCTTTGTAGGTGTGTTAGGGGTGAGGAGAGAAATTTGGTCGTAATAATTTTTCACACATTGTATTTTCTTCTCTGGACATGTTGTTTTTCTCCTTATTTGGGACTTTTCTACGTTAAATTCATGTGTCGTTATTATTTCTCATTTTGCTTTCTTTTCACATAAAAGGGGCAGATCCTGGGAGGTGAATTTGGATGGTCAAATTCCCAACAAGTGGCATCCGAGCCTGTGTCCTTTTGCTGTGGTGGAGCTTTGGTATTGTAGGCGAATACTTATTGACTAAGGAGGTTCTGTCTGAGAAAATCGGTATTTAAGTGGGACCAGTGTGACCCACCAATTTTCCTGGGAATCTTGAAGCTCTGTCTAAGAAAGATCGATATTTTCTCTTTCGTGGGAGCTTACTTAGTGTGTACTATTCAAGCCTACTGTAAAATTCATCAAAGTATCACAAGATTATGCAGGGAAGCAGCGTTTCAAATGCAATCAGATTTGATGTGGAGAAATTTGATGGGAGAATCAACTTTGGCTTGTGGCAAGTGCAAGTCAGAGATGTGTTGATTCAATCTGGTTTACACAAGGCATTGAATGGCATAGTAGTCCCTGAAAGCAGGAGTGATACTAGTTCGACTGGTGGAACGACAAATACAACAGGCAAAGCTGGAATGAGCAATGAAGATTGTGAGGATCTGGTTTTGAGAGCAGCAAGTGCGATCCGTCTGTTCCTGGCCAAAAATGTTCTTGCAAATATGCATGGAATGTCTACGACAAAGAAACTCTGGGAAAAGCTCGAAAAGTTGTATCAGACAAAGGACGTCTCAAATTGGGTGTATCTAAAAGAACAGTTTCATACATTGCAAATGAATGAGTGTACTACTATTTCAGATCATTTAAGTGTTCTCAATGTCATTGTTTCAGAGCTTGAATCTATCGGAGTTAAAATTGACGATGAAGATCAGACCTTGAGAATCATCTGGTCTCTTGCACGTTCGTATGAGCACATGAAGCCGATATTGATTCATGGAAATGAGAATAATTTTCTCAAAGGTTACTACTAAGCTTCTTTCTAAAGAGAGAAGACTTGGCGGGAGTAACAGTTTACATGAAAATTCTATAATGGTAGCTCATAATTGGAAGAAGAAGAACCATGTGAAGAAAACATGTTGGGGGTGTGGACAACATGGCCACATCAAAAGAAATTGTACAAAAGCTAGAGAGGGTCGACTAATTACTCTGGGTTAGTAATTGAAGATACTGATAATGAAGCTAACAATGTTTCCTTTCATGATGTCCTTTAAAAAATGACATGTACATCCTTATGGCATGTCGTTGTCCCCAAGTTGCCATAATAGAAGATGTGTAATGTTAGCGGATCCACAGTTTTGCACACGGGGCATCAATTTGGCATTGATGCATGATGTGTGGTGGAAATTCATGTCGATGACTGATTAACTTTCAGGAGAGCCAAAACGTAGGAGTTGCGCCATATTTTTTAGCAAGGTTATTTTTCGATATGTGCCGAATTGAAAAGCTTTTATCCTGAGTGGGGTATGTTTTTTTATCGTGGAGCATGATAATTCTCTACATTGAGAGTTATGACTGTCTTGCAACGTCGATTGCAGAAGCTATGGAGATCTTCATCGATGTGGAGTGTTGTGGGATAACAAAGTCACAAGGTAGAGATTTATTGATGTTGGGACTTTTGTACCACATCGAGAAAAAAAAAAGAATTGGGCCAGTTCTTTTACTATAAAAGAAGGCCTTGTCCTTCTAGTTTAAGTGCATACAACTTTTGGCTTTAAGAAAATCCATCTTTTGTTTTAGAATCTTGTAAAATTCTTAGTATGCTATGTGGTTGCAGGTTTGATTGAGCTTCCACACCAGAAAAGATTTTATTAGGTGTCTTTCTGTAAATGGGAGAGGTATGAGTTATAAAGTGTGGCCAGTGAGAAAGATGTCTGTGTGTTTGGGTTGGTGAGAGAAATTGTGTGGTTGTAATAATTTTCTACACAGTGTATTTTCTTCTCTAGTCCTTATGGTTTTTCTCATGATTTGGGAGTTATTCACTTTAAATCATTGTGTCGTTATTATTTCTCATTTTGCTTTCTTTTCTCATAAAAGGTGCAGATCCAATGAGGTATATATATATATATGTGTGTGTGTGTGCGTGTGTGTTGTTGCATACATCGGAACCCACAACCGGTGTATGCAAGAATTTCCAATAGGTGGCCTATTGTCGTAGACTCGTAGTTTATTAGCATCTATTTCTCTTTTCTTTCTTTTTTTCAAAGGGGGAGGATTGATTTACAACGGACTCGAACCCGAGTCAAATCCCTTTTTTTGATGGAATTGGTACCATCCTTTAGCTTTCTTTTATAGCTTGTATCATACTTACAGACACATTTCTACCATGGAATCAAAAATTATACTCGAAAATATAAATCAAGGCCAATTTTGTTACACCTGCACGGCCGCCCCGACTTGCGGTGGTCCGACTAATTCGCCACCATCATCAAATATAGCATCAAGCCTCAAAAAAGCTCAAAAAAACAAGACTAAATCACAAGGTGGGCCGCCGCAGGACAATTGTGGTTATAAACATCCGACGTACCGAGGTGTGCGTATGCGCAACTGGGGCAAATGGGTGTGTGAAATTCGAGTTCCCGGGAAAAAAACAAGAATATGGTTGGGATCGTATCCCACGGCTGAAATGGCGGCTCGAGCACATGATGTAGCTGCTCTGGCCATCAAGGGCCCCTCGGCTTTCCTCAATTTCCCTCACATAGCTCATGAGCTCCCCCTCCCCGCCTCTACTTTGGCCAAGGACATCCAGGCCGCGGCTGCCAAAGCCGCTGCATTCACATCTCTTGACAAAATAAGCCATGCCAAGATGCCCTCTTCTCGATCTTCCTCAGTTCTACAACTGGAAAACATGCAAGAATCATCAAATTCTGATTCGACGGTTCTCGATGAAGACGATACATTTGTCGACTTGCAGGATTTACCCCTGGATAACACATATCCTTCTTCATCGCAGCTGGCTGGGGTGGATATTGGATTGATTTTCCGGCTCGAAGATACATTTTCGTGGGGGTGGTAGCCAGAAGCTGCCCAACTGATACTTTTATTACAAGTATTTTCATGGACATCGAGGCTCCGGTTGGTATCGATAATTGTGGCATTCCATATATATGTTCGTCTGAAATGGTTCACTGTGATGTTGCCCCTTCTTGTATATATTGTTACCATGTTTTTAAATAAATTGGTACGAGGTTAATCTAATTCCGCTTTTGCTTTTTGTTTTTTTATTAAGTAAATAGATAGTATATGTATCACGTTATGCATGGATGAATCTATGAATTTTATCGAGGGAGTACAAATATTAATTACATAAAAATTAAACCAAAAGTTTATGATAAATATCCGTTAAAGAGTATAGGTAAATAATTACAATGCGATTATTTAAAAAAAATAGACTTGCTTGATTTCAAGAATTTAATTGTAATAATACAATTATTACAATGCTCGGTTCATTGATATTTAAGAAAGATACTTGCTCAATTTCAAGAACGACGAGAACATGTTATTTACATGTTTAAAATATCTATTCTTTTTTGGGAGAGATATGTAAGAGTGCAAGATGTAGCAATAGAGTATTTTATTGTGATATGTTTTTGACAATCATCATTGATATTATATTTGTCCATTGGTGAATTGTATATTATTACACTACTAAATGTTAATTGGAAGGAAATTAATAGTAAATCTATATTGTGTCATACTGAGAAATCATTTATTTTATAGACAATAAAAATTGGTTGCTGATTCTTATTCATTTTTTTTAAAAAAATAGTTATATTAAACTAAGTTTAATAGGAAAAAGCACTATATTAAATTAAGTTTGGCTTAAGTTACTTAGTAACAAAATACATAAATCCTTCCCTCAAAACAAATATATATATAATAATACTAATCATTTTTTTAAGGAAAAAAGATATTAAATAGCTTAAGTAATACAAAATATATAAACACGACAAACAAATTGGCCCCTTTTGTTCCCACCGAGTATCGAAGATTGGTTACAGGGCTCAAAGTCATGTGCCATCACCATTTCACCATGGGACATCCTTGAATCAGGATTTATAATAACAAATATACCCATCAAGCTCAAGTAGATTCGCCCCGATGTTACTCACAAAATTTCAAAAAACTTTTGTATTTAGAACAGTGTTTTTAATGAACACTGTTCAGCACATGCCAAAAAGAGAAATGGAAATGGCGACAAGTTGAGTTTTCGGTTAAAAATATAAAAAAAATAATGTCAAAGTTGTGAATTAATTAATGGCAAATACGTGCACATGCACGCACACACACATATATTTATAGTGTGAAGTGGTACTTTGACTTACCACTTCAAACCATCGAATTGAAATATAGGGGCATCTCAAACTTTTTAGAGGTTTTAAACAAGTTATAAAAATGATGCCTAACAAAAAATGTATCATTTTATGAGCTATTATTGATCCATTCACCAAATACATCTAAAAGAGCTTGAAAAATGTATAAAATGATAATTGCACCAACTTCACAATGTCATCTAGAAAATTTAACTTAAAAAGTAACTTCACACTAGTCAAAATACACGATAAAAAGTTAAAATTATCAAAATGTTTTGTTCCTCAGAAAGACAGAGGCCTTGAGTATCAGGTATGTGATGATGCCCCCTGCAAGACATAACATATGGTGAAATAAAGACATGTAAAAACTTTGGTGAATGTTAAACTAAAAACTTATTTCTTGCCTTTTTTGACAAAATTACTTATTAAACTTTTGTATTCAAATTTAGCTAATAAGTCATTTTGATTACTAGAATTGCTAACTCATTTAATCGATCTTGAGACATAGTTGTTCGTAAACAATAATCTTTAGTTTTGAAAAAATTCTTTCTACCGATGCAACTGTAACTAGTATAGTAAGTGATGTGATCCGTTATTTTTACGTATTTGGTAGAATCAAGTGTTTATGAAAAATAAAGGGAAGACACCAAGATTTTTACGTGGAAAACCCTCGAATTGAAGGAAAAACCACGGGACCTAGTCCAGTATAATTTGTACTATCACAATCTGGATTTATTACAGGACTTTTGACACAATATATGACCACAAAATTATTACACAAGAAAAAAAATAACAGAGATGACCGAACAGATTAAGTATGCTCTCTTCGGAGTCTTTTTTATGCATAAAAAGTCCAACTCCTCTGTTGAGACCTTCAACTCCTATTTATAGGAGTTATTCTGGAGTTACTTGGCGGGAAAGTATTGAATACGCCTCCCTTGATCGTGGCTGAGACATGGCAAACGTGTCCGAGAAATCCGCCCCATTAATGCAATTTCAATCCCCGCCGGTTAATTAGTTTTAATTATGACCGGGTCTTCCACTATAATTTAACCAAAATCCCGAAGAGGGTAAAGGATGCTCGGTAATACGCTGATCGGTATTTTGTCTTCGGTAACCATCTCTTCGGTCTAACTTTTGTTTAGAGTTCGTGTCTTCATAAATGGATTTTACCCGAGAAAATCAATATGTCATATGACATCACCTCCCCCCCCCCTAAAGTAAAGCAAGATGAAAGTAGTGAGATCTTGGTTTATTGTCTTCAGGTAAAATCCTGATATGCTCGGGATATTTTACCGCCTAATTTTCCCGCCTAAAAATTTCAAAAAACCTGCGGCGTTTCGTTTCCCGAGGCACATCTATAACCGTTCACTTGATTTATTTTGAACGGTGTCGATTCAGCGACTGTTCAAGTGGTCCCCCTATAAATACTCGTTCATTTCTACGGTTTAACTCACTTTACTGCAATTTGCTTCCGAGCTAGCATCAGACGTCCGACTAACTTTTCTTCCCTATTTATTTTCTTTCCGTTCATCGAGTATGACTTCTTCTGACGATTGCTTGAAAACTATAGACATGTTTGAGGAGGAGGGTACCCTGAGTCCCTCTCCTCGACATTCTTCTTCCTCTGATAGTGAGGAGACTTCCAGCTCGTCGTCAGCCTACGATGCTCGTAGAGAAGAGCTTCAGGCTGCGAGAGAGCAGGATCTGATAAAAGCCCACGTTCCTTGGTTTGAGATTTTTGAATCAGGGATTAAATCACAACGGCACCTATCCAATATCCAAACTAAATGGGGGATTTCTGAGGGGACATCTATTATTGTTCCCGCTCCCGGATCTCGTCCTCACCTGCCTCCCGAGGGTTATTTTCCCTTCTACATAGACCAACTCCAAGGGGGACTTCGTTTTCTTGTTCCCCCTTTTTTTATAGATGTTGCATCCTATTTTGACATCTCTCTTAGTCAGTTATTCCCCAACAGTTATCGATTGTTGGCGGGCTTCTATATAGTCTTATCCTTTTTTGGTTTTTCTCCGACTCCCGAACTCTTTCATTGTTTTTTTCAATTAAATCGAAAGGAGATCGGGCTCTTTTACTTTTCTTCTCGGACAGGGATGGGTTTCCTGAAAAACTACACATCTTCCATAAAAAACTGGAAAAAATTATTCTTCTTTGCTCGCCCACTCCAACCCTGGGATTGCCCCATGGAGTGGAAAGAAAACTTACCAAAGGGCAAGTCGATCAAGGGGCTACTTGAGGGAGAAACATATCTATCAGTTCGTCGTAAGCTTGGCGATCAGTGTTTTAACCTTGGGGAGCTGATTGACGATGGACTGCTGTATTTGTTCCAGCTTAGTCCTAAGGGTGTTTCCGTAAAAATGCCCCTCGGTGAGTATTTACCGAGCATCCTGCTTTGTTTGCTTATTTCGTTTTGATGTGCTTGAATAATTGCTATGATGTCTCTTTCTTGCAGAAACAAAGATGCTGAAGGCCAAGATTGCTGCTAACTTGAAGAAAATTTCTTTACAAGAGAAGGCTGTTAAACCGACCACTGAAATCATTCCTCCTCCATCTGTTACCCCTGCTCCTACCGAAGAAGTGATTGAAATACCCGAAGGAGAAGCCTTGATTCCTCGGTCACTGAAGAGGGCGGCCCCTGAGGGCCAAGATTCTTCCTCAAAACCTCCTCCTACCAAGAAAACTTCTTCTCCTCGAATCAACCTTACCCGCCGAGCTAGTCCACCACCTCAAACTCGAGCTGTTTCTCAACCTGCTCCAGGTGGTTCCAGCTCTTCTCGGCCAACCTCCAGATACCATATACCCGATTGGATCTATCCCCCCAATGTCCCCATTCTGAGAAAACCTGACCCCAAAATTTCTCACTCCATCATTTGCAATTGGGCCAATTCTCCCGACCGTAAATACCTCGGAGGATTGGCCTTCACCAACCTGATAAATGATTTTTCCACTTTCCTCACTCAGGTAATTTACACTCACTTCCACCTGATAAACCCTTTATCTTCGGTATATTGACTTCATTTATTCTCTTGCAGACCAATCTGATGGCCGGCGAGATTATGACTCGCTTCCAATCTATGAGATCCTCAGATGGGGAGAATCAGAAACACCTCAAACAACTAGAAGGCATAGGTGAGGAGATGAAGAAATCCATGAAGTTACTGGAGGAGCGATACTCTACTGCTGTTGCTGCTCAGGATAAGGCAGTGAAGGCTCTCGAAGAAGCGCACAAGAAATTAGCCAACTTTGAGGAAGCTAACACCGCTTTATCCGGGCAGTACAGGTCCGTGACTGAAGAGAATAAATCCCTCTTAGAGCAGCTTTCACAGGAGAAGTCATCGCGGGCTGAAGATAATAAATCCCTTTCTGAACAACTTGATCGGGAGAAATTATCTCGGGCTGCTCAGATCGATGAATCCTGGCTCATCAAGAAAGAAGAATTTATGAAGTCTGAAGAGTATGGCGATATTTTGGGCGAACGCGCTGCCAAGTTCCTCAATTATGGCTTTGAAGCGTCTGTTCGTCAATTAAAAGCCGCTGGCTATCCTCCTGAAGGAGCTTCAACAGACTTTGTAAACGTTGATGATGCCCTGTATACCATTCCCGATGAGTTCTTCCATCTGTAAATTTAGGGACGTACCTTTCTTGTTCTAACTTATGGATTATTGTAATCTTTTGGGGATAATATTCTGATTTTCCTTGTATCTTTACAATCTTGTATAAGTTAGCCTCTCAACCAAGAAAGACTTAATCAAATAAAGCTCCATCCATCTTTAAAGATAATAGTTATCGCGAGCAAATAAAGCTCGGTTGGAATAAGAAATATCCCGAGATAATGAATATAACCGAGCTCAGGGAAAAGACATCCTGAGCATAACCACTTAGGCAATTTTGAGTTTAAACGTGGACCAAACATACCGATCCCATGAGTAAACGATGGTATTTTTAAGTTTAACCGTTGACCAAACATCCCGATCCAACGAGTAAACCAAACATTGCTTGCTACCCCGAGCATAATCACTTAGCCCCATTTTAGGTTCAAATACAGACCAAACATCCCGATCCTGTATTTACCCGCCAACAATGGACGATAATAAAACAAGCTCGCTACCCCGAGCACAATAACATGATATTTTTAAGTTTAAACGTGGACCAAACATCCCGATCCCATGAGTAAACGATGGTATTTCTAAGTTTAAACGTTGACCAAACATCCCGATCCAACGAGTAAACCGAACATTGCTCGCTACCCCGAGCATAATCACTTAGCCCCATTTTAGGTTCAAATACAGACCAAACATCACGATCCTGTATTTAACCCGCCAACAATGGACAATAATAAAACAAGCTCGCTACCCCGAGCACAATAACATGATATTTTAAAGTTTAAACGTGGACCAAATATTCCGATCCCACGAGTAAACGATGGTATTTCTAAGTTTAAACGTTGACCAAACATCCCAATCCAACGAGTAAACCGAACATTGCTCGCTACCCCGAGCATAATCACTTAGCCCCATTTTAGGTTCAAATACAGACCAAACATCCCGATCCTATATTTAACCCGCCAACAATGGACGATAATAAAACAAGCTCGCTACCCCGAGCACAATAACATGATATTTTTAAGTTTAACCGTGGACCAAACATCCCGATCCCACGAGTAAACGATGGTATTTTTAAGTTTAAACGTTGACCAAACATCCCGATCCAACGAGTAAACCGAACATTGCTCGCTACCCCGAGCATAATCACTTAGCCCCATTTTAGGTTCAAATACAGACCAAACATCCCGATCCTGTATTTAACCCGCCAACAATGGACGATAATAAAACAAGCTCGCTACCCCGAGCACAATAACATGATATTTTTAAGTTTAAACGTGGACCAAACATCCCGATCCCACGAGTAAACGATGGTATTTTTAAGTTTAAACGTTGACCAAACATCCCGATCCAACGAGTAAACCGAACATTGCTCGCTACCCCGAGCATAATTACTTAGCCCCATTTTAGGTTCAAATACAGACCAAACATCCCGATCTTGTATTTAACCCGCCAACAATGGACGATAATAAAATAAGCTCGCTACCCCGAGCACAATAACATGATATTTTTAAGTTTAAACGTGGACCAAACATCCCGATCCCACACGAGTAAACGATGGTATTTTTAAGTTTAAACGTTGACCAAACATCCCGATCCAACGAGTAAACCAAACATTGCTCGCTACCCCGAGCATAATCACTTAGCCCCATTTTAGGTTCAAATACAGACCAAACATCCCGATCCTGTATTTAACCCGCCAACAATGGACGATAATAAAACAAGCTCGCTACCCTGAGCACAATAACATGATATTTTTAAGTTTAAACGTGGACCAAACATCCCGATCCCACGAGTAAACGATGGTATTTCTATGTTTAAACGTTGACCAAACATCCCGATCCAACGAGTAAACCGAACATTGCTCGCTACCCCGAGCATAATCACTTAGCCCCATTTTAGGTTCAAATACAGACCAAACATCCCGATCATGTATTTAACCCGCCAACAATGGACGATAATAAAACAAGCTCGCTACCCCGAGCACAATAACATGATATTTTTAAGTTTAAACGTGGACCAAACATCCCGATCCCACGAGTAAACGATGGTATTTTTAAGTTTAAACGTTGACCAAACATCCCGATCCAACGAATAAACCGAACATTGCTTAATAAAAGGAAATTTATTTAATTAGGAAATACATATGAGAACAGCAATGATAACTGAAATATTACACAAAATACTTTCTTAAATTATGAATGTTCCAAGGTCTCACCAGTTCTCGACCTTCATGATCTTCCAGCCTATATGCTCCTCTTCCGATCACTCCTTTTATTTTATAGGGGCCTTCCCACTTGGGTGCTAACTTCTTTACTTCCCCAGTAGGATTGATTCTTCGCAGCACTAGATCTCCCACCTGAAAAGACCTCGGGCGAACCCTCCGATTGTAAGCATTGGTCACCCCTATTTTATATTATTCCATTTTAGCCAGGGCTTTTTCTCTCAACTCTGTAATCCCATCTAACTCCAACTTTCTTTTTTCTTCGTTCTGATCGGGATTATAGCTTTGTACCCGAAGAGATTCCACTCCAGTTTCTACTGGGATGAGGGCCTCGGATCCATATACTAAGCTATAAGGAGTCTCTCCTATAGATATCCGAGGAGTCGTTCTATAAGCCCATAAGACACCGGGTAATTCATTTACCCACTCCCCTCGAGCCCCTTCTAGTCTTGTCTTGATCCCGTGCAATAAAATCCGATTAATCACTTTCGCTTGTCCATTTGCTTGAGGATAGGCTACTGAAGTAAAGACTTGTTTAATTTTCATATCTTTACACCACTCTTGTATTCTTCCTCCTTGAAACTGTCTTCCATTGTCGGAAATTATTCTTCGTGGTATTCCGAACCGGCATACTATGTTTCTCCATAAGAATCTGATGACTTCTTCCTCAGTTATTTTGGCCAATGGCTCTGCTTCCACCCATTTAGTGAAGTATTCAACAGCTACTAGGAGAAATTTTCTCTGCCCTGTAGCGGGAGGAAATGGTCCAACAATATCCATTCTCCATTGGTCAAAGGGACAGGAAATGATGCTGCTATTAAGGACTTCCGCAGGCACGTGGGACAAATTTGCATGTCTTTGGCAATTAATGCACTTTTTCACAACTTCCTCAGCGTCTTCCTTCATCGTCGGCCAATAGTATCCAGCTCGAAGGGATTTCTGATACAACATGTTAGTCCCCAAATGATTTCCGCAACATCCTTCATGAATTTCCTTTAATAAATGTTCTTCTTCTTGCTTCGAGGCACATTGCAAAAAAGGAATTGAGAATTCTTTTTTGAACAACTTGCCTTCTATCAACACAAATCGATTCCCCATTCTTTTGACTCTAGCAGCTTCCTTTGGGTCAGGAGGCATAATCTTTGTCTTCAAAAATTTAGTAATATGCTCTCGTCAATCGGATATAATACATGGCTCCAGATTCATGATGCTATTGATGGATATATGAGAGATCAAAAGATCTTGTATGAGCACATTCCTGTTCTTCCATTCGTGTACTGAACTAGCCAGTTTTGCTAATTCATCGGCACGAGTGTTCTCTTCTCTTGGTATTTGCGTTAATTCCATCTCTTGAAATTGGGCCATCATTGCCCGCACATTTTCCACATACTTTCTAAGTTTCTCCTCTTTCACCTTATATACCCTATTCACTTGATGAAGAACCAGCATTGAATCCATAAAAGCTTTTATCTTCCTAGCTCCAGCGTCCAATGCTATTCGGAAGCCCGAAATGATAGCTTCAAATTCAGCTTCATTGTTTGAGGAAGGAAACCCAAACTGGACGGCCACTCTGATTTCTTCCCCTTCGGGACTAATGAGTATGACACCCTGCTCCACTTCCCAATCGGCTAGATGACTCATCTACAAATAAATTCCACTCTTTTTCTTCCGGAGTATGAGTTACTTCCACTAGAAAATCTGACAGTGCTTGAGCTTTGATTGTAGTTCGTGGTTGATAAGTAATATCAAACTCACTCAGCTCGGTGGCCCATTTTATCATCCTCCCTGATATCTCGGCCTTGGATAAAAGTCTACCCAAAGGAGTATTTGTTACTACCATGATAGGATGAGACAGGAAGTATGGCCGAAGTCTTCTCGCGGTAGTGACTAGAGCTAATGCCAACTTCTCAATTTCGGGATATCGTTGCTCGGCTCCTTGCAGGGCTCGGCTGACATAATATACGGGCTGTTGTTGTCCAGACCTTTCTCTGATTAACACGGAACTGATTACTTCTTCGGCTACCGATAAATAGATGAGAAGCGTTTCTTTAGGATCAGGCTTGTTCATCAAAGGCAACTGAGCCAAATAATCTTTCAGATCCTCGAAGGCCTTTTGGCATTGGTCATTCCATTCGAACTTGACTCCCTGCCTTAATGCTTTGAAGAAAGGCAAGCTCCGATCAGCTGATCGGGATATAAATCGGCTTAGTGCCGCTATTCTTCCTGCCAACCTTTGCACTTCATTTAGTGTCCTTGGAGGGTTCATTTCCTGTATGGCCCGGATTTTCTCCGGGTTAGCTTCAACACCTCTTTCCGTGACCATGTATCCCAGAAACTTGCCACTACGAATCCCGAAAGTGCATTTTGCGGGATTCAACTTCACGCCAAATTTTCTTAAGGTGTTGAAGACCTCTTCCATATCCTTGACCAAGTCCTCGGCTTTTCGGCTCTTAATCAGGACATCATCCACATACACTTCCACATTCCGACCAACCTGTTCTTTGAACATTTTGTCCATCAACTTTTGATAAGTGGCTCCAGCATTTTTCAATCCGAAAGGCATTACCACATAACAAAAGGTTCACCCTGCTGTAACAAAACTCACTTTTGATTGATCTTCTTGTGCCAAAAGGATTTGATGATATCCTTGATAAGCATCCATAAGACATAATAATTCATGTCCGGCAGTAGAATCTACTAGCTGATCAATCCTGGGCAGTGGATAACAATTTTTGGGACATGCTTTATTCACATCCCTAAAATCCACACACATTCTCCATTTATCTCCAGCTTTAGGCACCAAAACTACATTCGAGAGCCATGTAGGGAAACCGATCTCGCGAATATGGCATGCCTTTAGCAACTCTTCTACCTGTTTAGCAATGACAGCGTCCTTTTCTGGCCCAAAATGCCTCCTCTTTTGCTTTATCGCCCGAACACTGGGATCCACATTGAGGCGATGTTCGGCAATCCCAGGTTTTACTCCAACTAAATCGGATGTACTACATGCAAATACATCCACATGTTGATTTAAACAATCAACCACCTTTTCCCGTAATTCCGGATCAAGTTGGGATCCCACTCTAGTAATTCTAGTAGGGTGACCCATCTCGATGTTGAGGAACTCCTCTTCGGGAGTTACTCGTTCCTCGTCGTCCCGCTTCCTCTTCTCACTTCCCCCTCGCTCTTTTCCTTCTTTCTTCTGCTCTCTTTCTTGCCTTAACTCTTGCACATAACATTTTTGTGATGAACTTTGATCACCTCTTACTTGCCCCACTTCTTCTCCTACTGAAAATTTCATGGTTAGATGATAGGTGGAGGAAACGGCTTCGAAGGCAGTTAGGGCTGGCCTTCCCAATATTACATTATAAGAAGATGGTGCCTCCACAACGAGGAAATTTATCATCTTCGTTTTGATCCTCGGTTCTTCACCAAGTGTAACTGGTAGAGATACCTGCCCTATCGGATTTATGACCTCCCCTGTAAATCCGTGCAAAGATGTGTTCACCCTCAGTATGGGTAAGCTCCCCAAGTCCATTTGGTTTAATGTACTAAGGAAAAGTACGTCTGCTGAGCTTCCCGTATCCACGAAAATCCTTTGCACATTGTAATTAGCCACTGTGGCAGAGATAACCAATGCATCATCATGGGGAAAATGGATCCCTTGTAGATCTGCGGGCCCAAAAGATATGGACGGACCTCCATGTACATGATTGGGGTCAATAGACAGTACTTGAAGTTTCCGAGCATGACTCTTTCTTGCTCTGTTCGAATCTCCCCCCGGCATTCCTCCAGATATCATGTGTATAGTTCCCCGATTAGGGACATTGTTCAAGGTTTCTTCCTCCCCCTATGTTCTTCCTCCCCGAACCGACCAAGGGACTGACTGAGGTGCTCCTCTTCCGGGATTTACATTATTTTTTGGAATGAAATTATTGTCCTTGAACTCCTTGCTAAGTCCCTGCCTTCCATCAGATTCATTAAATCTTCCACCTCGAAAACCTCCTCCTCGGGATCCTCTGCCTCGGAAGGACCCTCCTCCTTGGAAAGGTCCCCCTATATGGGGTCCCCCCCGACCTCTCTTCGGTATACTTTGATTCATGGCCACTTCCCGATGAGGTCTCATCGGGAGATACTGATCAAAACTTCTTTTGATCGGCTCTACTGGCTTATTCTTTTTGTTCGCCTCTTCCCCAACTTTACATTCTCTTCTTTGTTTCATCCTTTGGGCTTCCTCCAGATTAATGTATTTGGAAGCTCTTCCCAACAGCTCATCATAATCAGAGGGTGGCTTTTTTGCCAAAGATCGGAACAAATCCCCTTCTTTTAACCCCTGGGTGAACGCGCTGACAAGTATTTCAGCAGTGACATGTGGAATGTCAAGACATGCATGACTAAATCTTTTCAGAAAGTCTCGAAGAGATTCCTTCTCCGCTTGCATAATCCCGAACAGACTAAGAGTTGTTCTCTTGCAACTCCGACTACTTGCAAACGGATGTAAAAATAAGGAACTAAACTTCGGGAAAGAGTCTATGATTCCCGCTGGCAATTGATTAAACCATGATTGCGCCGCACCAGACAATATAGTCAGGAAAACCCGACATTTCACTCCATCTGTAAGTTGATGAAGAAGCGAAGCGTTTTCAAATCGAGACAAAGATTCTTCAGGATCTGCACTACCGTCGTAATTTCCCACATTTAGAGCCTTGAAGTTTGGGGGCAAAGGATCACCAACAACATGGAGAGCAAATGGAGTGCTCCTTTGCGGGGGATACAGACGTCCCTCCATTTTATTACGCATCTGCTGTATCTCATTCTTCAGCTCTTCCATTTGGCGATTTAGAGCTTTGTCAGTTTCATCATTCAAATGACTGGGAATATCTTTAACCTCTTCAGGTTCTTTTTCTGGCTCCTGTATGGAGGCCAAATCTTCCCATTCTTCTTCCTGCATGGTTTCTTGTTTCTAGGGAGGGGCCATAAATTGCTTCATGATCTCCCCGACAATTCTGGCTATCATTTCTGTCAAATGTTCCATGGGCATTCCCCCAGCAGAAATGTCCGAGGAATATGCTGAGATGATCCTGCGTCTTCTGGCCCTTCTCTTGGTTCTGTGAACGAGTATGGGCGAGAATTGGATCTATTTCCCCTGGAAGCTTACCCCTACCTCTACCTCTAGCCATCTTGCCTTTTGATTTACTTTTTGTTAGAAAATTCTTCCTACTTCAACGTCTTTGCTCCAATTTCCCACAGACGGCGCCAATGACGTGATCCGTTATTTTTACGTATTTGGTAGAATCAAGTGTTTATGAAAAATAAAGGGAAGACACCAAGATTTTTACGTGGAAAACCCTCGAATTGAAGGAAAAACCACGGGACCTAGTCCAGTATAATTTGTACTATCACAATCTGGATTTATTACAGGACTTTTGACACAATATATGACCACGAAATTATTACACAAGAAAAAAAATAACAGAGATGACCGGACAGATTAAGTATGCTCTTTTCGGAGTCTTTTATGCATAAAAAGTCCAACCCCTCTGTTGAGACCTTCAACTCCTATTTATAGGAGTTATTCTGGAGTTACTTGGCGGGAAAGTATTGAATATGCCTCCCTTGATCGTGGCTGAGACATGGCAAACGTGTCCGAGAAATCCGCCCCATTAATGCACTTTCAATCCCCGTCGGTTAATTAGTTTTAATTATGACCGGGTCTTCCGCTATAATTTAACCAAAACCCCGAAGAGGGTAAAGGATGCTCGGTAATACGCTGATCGGTATTTTGTCTTCGGTAACCATCTCTTCGGTCTAACTTCTGTTTAGAGTTCGTGTCTTCATAAATGGATTTTACCCGAGAAAATCAATATGCCATATGACATCAGTAAGTAATATTGTATATGATATAAAACAATCAAGTTCTTTTATTAAATTTAGTATTTCAATTGAGTTTTTATAGTCTATATTCGAAACTCCCTTTAAGATTTTTAACTCTGAAAATAAATCTAAACCATCAATATTAGAATGCATTTCATACTAAAGAAAATTTTCAATATCAACACTTTTTTTCCAAATCACAATCAAAATAGGAATTTAATATGTCAAAACCAAATAAAAAACCAAATATATCATCATATTTTGAAAATAACTCAAAATCTAACATGCATTGAAGAGATTGCCTGATCTACTACGTAATAAAAATAATCAAATTTGAACGATTCCTCAACAGATTTAACTCATCAACATTTTCATCAAATTGCTTCTTTCGATGAGTAATACGTTTTTTTGACGGAATTAGGTTCTATTTCCATTCTCATTGCCATTTGTTTAGATGAATCCAAAGCAGAGTTAAAACCACTTTCTCTATAATTTTTTAAGTAAGAAATAAGTCCCTTTAATTTATCCATAGCAAGATCTATAAGCATATTTTCAAGCTGTGTACTCTTACTAACTGAATTAACTGCAAACAATATGTCATACCAAATATTCATTCCTAATAAAAATTCATAATGTAGCTAAGCATTTAGCTTCACTTCGTGTTTTAGGATCTTCACTAATTTTTGTTGACTCTAATAAGGCATCTTTAAGACCCTAAATAATCGTAAATGATGCCAATGAAAAGATATATATAATAAATAAATTTGTTAGTCCAATTTGTTGAATATAAATAGATAATATATATGTATATT
Source organism: Haberlea rhodopensis (assembly GCA_907163345.1). Classification (NCBI taxonomy): domain Eukaryota; kingdom Viridiplantae; phylum Streptophyta; class Magnoliopsida; order Lamiales; family Gesneriaceae; genus Haberlea; species Haberlea rhodopensis. The sequence continues at coordinate 6,262,526 of CAJQUN010000033.1, read as the reverse complement.
TATTGCAATAATATGTACGTATGTATAGATATACAAACATTAAAAAATAATAATAAGTAAAATAAAATAATAATAATACTAAATAAATAATATTATCTCAAATCATGTCAAGAGAGACATGAAAATATTTTATTGTTCCCCTATGGTTCGTAGGTCAACATCTTGTCTCCTACTTGTCCATGTCCCTAAGCCTCACAATTATTATCTCCTATACCACATGATGCATCGGTCATGTTATAAAAAGGTAAGAAAATGAAATCTTGAAACTAAATCCTCAAGCCTTGTTTCAAATCAAGGTATGTTGAACCTTTAGTTTATATACATGATTCTTTGGCTTGCTCTTCTGTTGACAGAGATATCGTCCAATATATATATATATATATATATATATATATATATATATATATATATATATATATATAAGATTTTGTCTTGTGATTTTTTCGAAATTTTTACTTGAAAAAAAATAGAAGATCATGGTGTTTTATTAAATATATGAATTCTTTATGCATTTTTAAAGGATTAAACTTCTTCTAACTTTTCCTCTTCCTTAATATCTCCTCTTGCTCTAAAATTTAGAGTTTAAAATGGGTTGAGATTCGAATTTGAGGATGTAAGCAATTTGACAAAGTCTTTTGTTGGTGATATAGGTTCTCGATAGACCTTGGTGAGCTTATAGGTTATATATGTGTGTATGCTCAAATTTTAAGTCATTTTTTTTTCCTTGAGTTTTTAAGACATCTTGGAGGTATGAATCATGTTTATAAAATTAAATCCATGCTACTTTCGAGTTTAAGCCTTGATTTTTGAAGAATATGGTTCTTGGTAGTTTTACAAATTTTATGTACTTGTGATGATGAAAAATATGTTTATAAGTTTAACCCTTGAATAAAATAGATAAACCAAAGTTATATATAATTTTGTGAGGAGTTGTATTGGATATTGTTGGGTTAAAAATCATGTTTTGGTGGCATGTATTTCGACCTCTAAGCTTGTTTCCATAGGTATGAGATTATTTTAAAACCATGACTAAAGTAATGAATCTTAAATGTGAACACTTAAAAATGTATTAAGCCCATATCTCAAATCAACAAAAGAAATATAATACTTTCGATTCAAGGCATAAAAGTGTGTTTCAAGGCATAAAAGTGTGTTTCAAGCTTGTCACGCATTTTTCCTTTTATTTTTAAGAATTGGGAAAAGAAAATATTTCATAAATCTTGATTTATGTACACCTTAAAGTGATATTATATTGATCTAAACCAATAAAACATATTTTGGTTGGATGTGAGTGTTTCAAATTTTGTATGTTTGAATATCTTGAATTTAAGTCAAAGAAAGATCAAATCTTAAGAATATCTAATCAAACTATATGGACATAAGCATGTTAAAAATCGAGTGGTATGAGTCTGAGTTAAGATTTATGATATGAAACCAATGGATGAAATGTGTCTCTGTTGTAGAGTGATCGTGATTTCAGGAACTTGATCCATATCCATTATCGCTATGAAAACACGTCAAAAGGTATGTTACGATCGGGTAATATACAACAAGTACCCGTAGTGTTTGATATTTGTTGAACATGCTTTATGTGGCATTTATTTGTCTACGTGGTTTATTTGTGGCATTGCATAAACATCGATGCAAAGAAAAATAAAACTTATTTTACACACATGTATTTTTCTGTATATATGTAGCATCGATGCTTGGCACGGCATTACATTGCATATTGAGCCTTGATCCTATTTGGTAACCGTTTTGATATTATGTGTTGATCGAGGTGTTTGTTGGGATGATATGGAGCTGCGACTAGCCCGAGAGTTGTTGCAGGCCGACAAGGCGCAGTATGTCCGTAGTCCCTGGTGAGGTGACCGGCACACGGTAGTAGACTGGCGGAGGAGTAGTCGCTACGGCAGTGTAGCCGAGCCTTGCTTGTTGCTCGAGCTGTTGCGCTGCATTTACTGATCGTGCAGTTACCGTTATTCCAATTACCCATGCATGTGGATTTTACCCTGATCATGCATTGCATCCACATATCATTCATTACAGTACATGTTGTATTTATTTTGGTCTTATCATTCTGGGCTATTGCTCACCCCCTCGGGGGCGGTTACCTTCTTGTGTGTGTGGGTCGATAATCAGGTTAGGAAGTGACGACTTTTATGGAAGGCTGCACTGGATTCGGAGTTATGGTTGTGTACGCACGTGTCATCATCATTTTGAAGTATGAAGTCGTCCCAGTCTACTTTCTATATGTATACATCAATTATGAAAACTATCTTTCAGAACAAATTATGGAAAAACTTAGAAATTTCAACTGTTGTTAAATATTCATTTCCTTCGAAAGATTTTTAATTCTTTGATATACTTCTTGATATAGGTAACTGTTTATTGAGTAATATGTTATGGTGCCTCGACTATTATAAATTATAAGTCACTCTATTTTGATATTATATATAAAATAATATCGATTATCTTTTTTTCAAATGAAATTTTTTGGGCTCGCGTCATAACAAAATTTAAGTCATATTTTCCGCTTCAAAGTTAAAAACAGTAATTTAATTAATTATTGCATGATAATTACCGATGAGAGTCGAGGGCCCCACAGCATCTCTAATTTTTGGAGCATGAAGTTTTAGAGCTTTAACACTTTCAATACGACTTTCCCAACGTGTTTGAGACAAGGTTTAGGAGTCAAAGTGACATAATCTAATAAAATTTTCCATCTTTTTGTCGAAGAAGTAAATAAAGAATATATGTGTTGTAATATGCCAAAAAATGATATTGCTTTAGAGCAGGAATTAGCTATATCACAAATTACTAAATTCAAACTATGACAATCATAGGAGTATAGAAAGCTCTAGGATCTAAATCTAAAAGCCTTTTTTGCACTCCCTGCTTGTTACCTTTCATGTTAGAACCAATATCATATCCTTGTCCCTTAATATCATCCACATCAAGATCATGTTTTCCAGTACAGTCAAAAGTTCATCAAAAAGTCATTTTCCAGATGTGTTATCTACTATCAAAAACTCTAAGAAATGCTCATTAATCTTTATTGAACTAATGAAAGTATCAACACAACATATTGTAACAGTCATTTGTTCTCGATGGCTTGCGTCGGGAGTACAATCAAGAATAACAGAGTAATATTTTGATCTTTTGATTTTCCTGAGGATAATACTTTTGACTTCATTGCCTAACAATAGAATCAACTCATTTTGTATATTATATCCTAGGTAATGATTATGAATCTTGTGCACTTTGAATACGTCTAATATGTTTTTGCATTATAGGATCAAATTATGCTATCATCTCTACCAAACCCAAAAAGTTCCCATTATTATCTTCACAGATTTTCTCCTTCTTTCCACGAAAAGTAAAGTTATTTTTAGCTAAAGCTTTCCCCACAACAATAATTCTCACAGAACTTTTTCCCAATGTTCTTTCTCCTTGTTAATTCGATCTTGTATGCATTTATCAATGGTCTCATCTTTTGACAATCTCCTTTCCAAGTCAAACCAGATAGTGATATTTGTTAAATGCTCATTTGATACATCATGAGATTTCAATTTACACCCAAGATTTCTCCAGTCTCTTCATCCCTAGTTAACTAATTGACTTGTATTGTATTTTATGTTAAACAACTTACAACGAAAACAAAACACTTTATCTTTATCCATTGAATATAGCAACCATCTGCTATCTTGTTTTTCTTCATTTAGTACTCTACGAATATAATATTCTTTAGAAAAATGTCTATTATTTTTTGTCTTTTGGAAATTCAACATCATTAGTTCTAATTGGACATTTCTCTACTAATATACCTCTTAATTTTATATCGATTTCTTTCCAGCGCCCAAGTTCATAAGAATTCCCTTTATCCAACTCATTACTTTGACTTTTTGAACTGTTTATGAGTATCTCTTCAATATTTTCCTCAATTTCATTTTCTTGTATCATACCACCGTTCCGAGCCTCTGTGTTATAATACTTTCATATTCTAAATCTCCAACTCTAATATTACTTGATTCTTCACCAACTACTTCTTGATTTGAAGTTTGTTCCTTTTTATTAATAATAAATTTATTCAAGGCTCCTTTTTGAGATTTCACTAAGTTTTCTATTCTCCTTTTTTTCTTAAGTTTTTCATAACCAGATGAATACTTTTTATCCGTCATTTTAACAACTACAAAAAATGCGAGTAATATAAAAAAAAGCAAGTTGTAGAACAATAGAACTTGAATTTTGTAGTCCCAGATTTCTTCTCTGGAAGAAATCAACTTCGAATCAGTGTTACCTCTAATGAAACCAAGCAAACTGCAAAGGCAAGAAACATAAAATATAGCACTCGAATTAGATTGTGCATAAGTAGTTTCAACAGGACAAAGGCTTTTAAACAAAACATTGCACAAATAGAAACAAAATTCATGCAAGAAAATTTCCAATTCCAAGAAAAGCCACAACCCACCAAATTATTCAAACAATAAATTGAAATAAGAAATAAAAGGGCTAACTTTGAAACAAAACAATCAATCAATTAAATAAGAAATAAGAATCAAGAATGAAATTTACCAGTTGAAAAATGAAAAATTGAGTGAGAAAAATTATTGTTTTGTTTGAGGAATTAAGAAAACAAATGTGTCGCTCACTCGCAGCGACGAGTCACATGAGAGCCGAGAGCCAATTTCAATTTGCAAGTCACAAGAGAAGATGAATAGAGACAAAGAGGCAAGAACAAAAAAAGGGATGTCGGCAGTGAGAAATGTGAGATTGAGATTATGGATTTGTTTGTTTTAGTATAATAATTAATATTACAATAATAAAATTAGTGGGCCTTGGTTTGAAGTGAGGCCTAAAGCAAAGCACTTAGTTGCTTTACCATTTAGCCGATCATGTTGAAAGCTAACTCTTCATTGTCTCCAAATTTCCCCACCCCATCCCCATTTCAACTTCCCCTATTTCGCTTCTACATAGCCACTTCTATCTTAATGTTTCTCGCTATCTCTAGTCAATGTTTGGAGCTCCCCGGCATAGCCGGGATCTATAAGGGCTCATGCCTATTTTGGGCAGACTCAAGTTCGAGTCGTGTTTGAGGTAAAAATTGATTTAATCAATCCCCACAAAAAAGGGTCCAATTTGCCTAACCCTGATATTTTCGTAATCAACACAACAACTGGCTTTCGATCTCCGTTGACGCCTTCAACTTACATCAACGACAACATGTCGGCGCCGAGGTACCCTTTCTTATCCATTCCATAATGCAATCTTCCTTTCTTTCAAATTGCCCTCATTTACTTTCTCAATTATGCTGAATTATGAAATTAATTAAAGATTGAATTAACTGAAAAAAGGAGTAAGTAAAAAGTTTACTAGGAGGTGAAAATAACCAAAAGTTTGTTATGTCTGTATAAATATGACATAAATAAGGAATTAATTAATAATTAATTGACAGGGAAATGAGAGCCGAATTTTTTTAAAGAGAGAGTAGTTCGAAAAGTTTGTAAAAAATAGCGATTTAAGAATGAATTATGATGTGATTTAATAAAATATAATATTTAATATTCGTATTAATAATAGTATTATAACTCATACAATATTAATTATTAAATACAATTTTATAACTTCTCATATAATTAATTCTCATCATAAATAATTGAAATATGACCAATAAAATTAACTTTGCTAAAAACCAAATCCTATTTTTTGTATTTGTTGAATTAGTTGGTCTGAGCAAAAAATGGTGAGATACAAAAGAATAAAAATGAATTAATTTAAAGAATGATAATCAAGAAATAGAACATATTAAAAGGTTCAAAACATTTAAAATATACATCAAAGAATCTAAAACATAATAAATAAATAAAATTCAACAAATCTCAATTAAAATGGGAGTGATGAAAGATGAATATACCTATTTAATTGTGTAATTGATACAAATTATTATTAGATTTATGATATCCGGGTATAGTGTCCAGCCCGATCCTTGCCCTTACTCGAGTATGATCTCATCCAGAAGTGCTCAGCCCGGGAGGAATTGGCAGGGGCGGGTTCTTGCGGCCGTTAAGAGCAGGTCAGTGTAAATTGTTTATAACAGTACCCAGCTCAGGATGTATATGCATGGGTCGGTGCATTTCCAATCAGTATGCACAGATCATAAAGTGTCTTCAGTCCTGCTGGACTGGACCAGTGAGCACGTATTGTTATCCCGACCTTAAACTTTTATCTTGGTCTCCCCTACAGAGTTCGGGAAGGTACTTTGGACACTAGTGTGGTCTTCCACCCGGGAAACATATACCTGAATTTTGTCTTATTAGGGGACCACTTGCCAAAAGAACCAATCATATAGGGACTAGTGTTTGGGGAATATTTTCTGGTATTATTGGAATCCTATAGGTAGTGCATTATAGGCGGTTATGATATTTTGTCAGTGGTCCCCCCAGGTCCCAGCCAGGCACGATAGGGGCATCTTTTCTCTCACCGTTCCATATATATACATGAGGGATATCAGGTGAAAGGGGACCCTGGCCCCCGCAAGTTCCAGATAAACGTGCATTTTTACTGTATAACAAAGGATCTTGATTTGATCATCGGAGGTATCCAACCGAAGATCACTCTCCGGCCTCATTCTCATCTTTTCTTTTCAGGACCACTCACTTCCAATAAGGGAGGAATTATTGTTAACTAAAGTAACCCGCGACCCAAAAATCGAGTTAACAATTGGCGCCGTCTGTGGGAACTTGAGTATAAGACGTTGATAAAAATGGTAAATACGCGAAGAACGAATCAGGAGACAAATAATGAGCAACGGGCACCATCGGTGAATCGAGAAGGGCCACCGCCGATAGTGGGCATAACAGTGGGAGCACTGACTTTCGAACAGCTCACACGCCTCATCTCGATAACGGTGGAAAAAGCAATGAAACGAGCTATGGATCAATCTGAGAGCGGCCGGGGGGAGAGTATTCGAGAAAATGAACAGCCCGAACAGGTAGCCACATCCCACCCGCCGCCCACAGGAGGCCTCAACCTCGAAGTCGAGGTGGAAGAGTTAAGAAGGGAGGTCAGAGTAATGAAGAAGGGAATCAGAGGTCACTGTGCTCTGAAAAAGGGTATTCCTTTCTCCCAGGAGATAGTGGAGGAGAAGCTCCCAAATAACTTCCGGCCCCCGAATGCTGGGGAGTATGACGGAAGCACGGATCCGGAGGAACACTTGGGCAGATTTGAGAACGCTGCCATGTTGCATTGCTATTCAGACCGTTTAAAGTGTAAGGTTTTCGTCACGACATTGGTAAGATCAGCCCAGCAATGGTTCAATCAACTCGAACCTTCTTCAATAACCTCTTTCTCGGAGTTAAGCTCGGCTTTCCTTCACCAGTTCACCAGCAGTAAGCGTTATAAGAAAACCTCGCTGAGCCTGTTTGAAATGAGACAGACAGAGGGCGAACCCCTTCGAGAGTACATTAGGCGCTTTAATGTTGTCAGTCTGGAGGTACCTGCCTGCCCAGCAGAGATTTTGATCAGCGCATTCACCCAGGGCTTGAAGGCAGGAGAGTTTTTTCGTTCTTTGATAAAAAGACCTCCTCCTACCTATGATGATCTCCTGACACGAGCTGAGAAATATATTAATGTAGAAGAGGCCCAGAGTACCAAAAGAAAGGAAGGTGCAAAAACTGGTGACAAGCATTTCAGGTCTGAAGAAAAAAGGCCCGCGGAGGATGCAAGACTCGGACGTTTCTCCCAGTTTACGCCCCTGAAGGTTGCTAAAGATGGAGCTATCCGGATTTGTGAGGGGCAAGCCCCTCGCAAATCTCCGCGAGCTGAGGACGAACCGAGCAAGGGATTGGAAAATAAGTATTGTGAGTTCCATCAGATCGCTGGGCACAGCACGCGAGAATGTCGTAACCTGGATAGTGGACAGGAGCTAGCCATGCGGAATGATCCCCCGTACAGTCAGGGAGTATCTCGTCCAAACGTTCCCTATGGTCTTTCACGAGAAAGGGGCCGAGGTCCATACCGAGGAAGGGGCAGAGATGGGCGTACTAATTTTTGCGGCTCCTTTCAGGGCAGGGCACGTGGATGGAGGCCAGTAAGGAGCCCAGGAGAACAGGAACTACCTAAGAATAACCCGCTCCCCCGAGGTTTTATCAACATGATCTCAGGGGGAACTACTGATGGTGATTCTAATAGAGCTCGGAAGGCTATGAGCATGAGGGAAGTGATGAGCGTAGGAAGGGTTTTCGACGCTGAGGAAGAGGTGGTGATTAGCTTCGGTCCTAAGGATGTGGAAGGCGTGCAAACGCCTCACAATGATGCCCTGGTGATAAGGGCGACCGTCGCAAACTATGAGGTCGGAAGAGTCTTTGTGGATTCAGGAAGCTCTGTGAACGTATTATTCCAGGAAGCTTTCCAGCAGATGGAGTTAGGTGAGTATACTCTTGAGAAAATCTCTACTCCTCTCTTTGGTTTTGCAGGACATACAGTGTACCCTCTAGGGCAGATCATTCTACCCCTCTCTATGGGCCAGGGGGAGAGCAGGAAGACTCGTTTAACCTGTTTCACTATCGTGGAAGCCCCGTATTCCTATAACGTCATTTTAGGAAGGCCCGCCATGAATGAATTCAGGGCTATAGCTTCCACTTTCCACCAAAAAATCAAGTTCCCCGTCGGGATAAAGGTGGGAGAAGTAAAGGGAGACCAGCCATCATCAAAGAGGTGTTACACTAGCACAGTGAGGGTGGAGGTTAAGAGATCAAAACGGGTCGACGGCAATGGCCCGAAGGATCAAGGGGTTCACCTCATACAAAGGGCTCGAGAAGGGCAGGAGGTGCACGCATTGTTGGAAGGAGAGGACGAGGTGGTTTTGGTCCCAGGACAACCTGAGAGAACGATAAGGGTGGCATCGGACCTTAGCAGGGACCTGAAACAAGATCTGCTGAGGTGCCTGTCAAGGTACGCTGATGTGTTCGCATGGTCTTCTGTTGAATTGATTGGGATTTGCCCGGAAGTTGCACAGCATCGGTTGAGTGTCGATCCGAAGGTCAAAGTAATCAAGCAAAAGAAGAGACACTTCGGACCGAAAAAGGACAAAGTCATAAGCCAGGAAGTTCGAACTTTGTTAAAAGCGGGGCAAATAAGGGAGGTCCAGTTCCCGACCTGGCTCTCCAACGTAGTCCTGGTGCCAAAGTCGTCCGGGAAATGGAGGATGTGTGTTGATTTCAGGGATCTCAATAAAGCTTGCCCCAAAGATTGCTACCCTTTGCCCCGCATTGATCAGCTCGTGGATTCCACGTCAGGTTATGAGTTATTGTGCTTTATGGATGCCTATCAAGGGTATCATCAGATCCCCTTGGCCAAAGAAGATCAGGACAAAGTCAGCTTCGTCACCTCAGAAGGAACATACTGCTACGTGGTTATGCCCTTCGGCCTTAAAAACGCCGGGGCCACATACCAAAGATTGATGGATAAAATATTTGAAGGACAGGCGGGGCGGAATATTGAGGTATACGTCGATGATATACTGGTAAAATCAAAGGGCAGCTCAGATCTCGTACCTGACTTGGAGGAAACCTTTGATACCCTAAAGAAGTTTGGTCTGAAGTTGAATCCTGCTAAATGTGTGTTCGGGGTGAAGAGCGGGAAGTTTTTGGGTTTTGTAGTGACAGATAGAGGAATCGAGGTCAATCCCGAAAAGGTAAGGGCAGTGCAGGACATGGTTTCTCCCAAAAGCATAAGAGAAGTCCAGAAGCTGACTGGCCGAATTGCCTCCTTAGCACGGTTTATTTCCCGGTCAGCGCATAGAAGCTATCCTTTCTTTCAAGTATTGAGAAAAACAAGGAATTTTGAGTGGAACGAAGATTGTGAGAGGGCCTTTGCTGATTTAAAAAGACACCTGACCGAGTTGCCGGTATTGGTCAAGCCAGGCCTCGGAGAAAAATTATGGGTCTACCTTTCGGCCACTGAGCATGCCGTTAGCTCGGTATTAATTAAACAGGAAGGACAGGACCAAAAACCAGTTTATTATGTTAGCCACGCTCTCCGTGGTGCCGAGCTCAGATATCCCGACGTAGAGAAGCTAGCATTAGCTCTAGTTATAACTGCAAGAAAGCTGAGGCCGTATTTTCTATCCCACCCCATCACAGTATTGACAAATAGTCAAATCGGGAGAATCATGACACAGCCTGATGTATCAGGCATATTGGTCAAATGGACTATTGAGCTTGGCGAATATGATATTTCCTACCAGCCTAGGACATCTATCAAGGGTCAAGCCTTATCAGATTTTTTCGCAGAAATGATTGGATCCGATCCGGAAGAGGCATGGAATGTGTATGTTGACGGAGCCTCAAATAACGAAGGGTGCGGCGTTGGAATAGTATTGATCTCACCAACCGGCGAGAAAGTAAAAGCTATGATCAGGTTAGATTTCCGGGTATCCAACAATGAGGCAGAGTACGAGGCGATACTAACTGGGCTCAAATTAGCTCGTGAGGTAGGTGCTAGTAGGGTGGTCCTTCATTCAGACTCCCAATTAGCGGCCCAGCAGGTAAAGGGAAATTTCGAGGTCAGAAGCGAGAAGCTGGTGGAGTATCTTAAGGCAGTCCAAGAAATGTCTGAAAGTTTCTCTGAATGGAATATAGTGCAGATACCTAGGGAAGAGAATCAAGAAGCTGATCAGCTAGCAAAATGGGCCACGTCATTAGGGCCCATATGCCGAAGAGAGGTCATTTGCCAAACCGAGCTATTGCCATCGACTCAGCTAGCATTAGAACCTCCCGGCGCGGAAAGTTGGATGACCCCCCTCATAAAATACTTAAGGAACGCAGAGCTGCCTTCGGATAAAAAGGAAGCAAGAAAAATAGAGAGACAGTCTTTTAGGTTTGCTCTGGTTCGGGATGATTTGTACAAGAGGTCTTTTGCAGGGCCTTTGCTCAGGTGCCTAAAGGAGGAAGAGGCTAGGTATGTGCTCCATGAGATACACGAGGGTTGCTGTGGGGATCATTTAGGGAGCCTGGCCTTGGCACAAAAAACTATACTAGCAGGGTACTTTTGGCCAACGCTGAGAAGGGATGCAGTAGAGGTCGTAGCTACTTGTGAAGGCTGCCAGAGGCATGGAAGAATCCAACGACAGCCGGCTCAATTCATGAAGTCCGTGATATCATCTTGCCCATTCGACCAGTGGGGGGTGGATATCGTGGGACCCTTCCCCATTGCCCCAAGGCAGAAGAAGTTCCTGATAGTTGCCGTGGACTACTTCTCAAAGTGGGTTGAAGCCGAGGCTTTAGCTCGGATCACTGAGGAGGATGTACTGAACTTTTTGTGGAGGAATATTGTATGTCGGTTTGGGGTGCCAAGGAAGTTAATTTCCGATAATAGGAGACAATTCCAGGGACGAAAGATGACCACCTGGTGCCAGGAAATGAAGATCATACAAGCCTTTACTTCCGTGGCCTACCCTCTGAGTAATGGACAGGCGGAGGTCACTAACCGATCTATAGTACAGGCATTAAAAGCAAGGCTATATGGGGTAGGAAAAGACTGGGCTGAAGAGCTTCCCAGTGTGCTTTGGGTTTATAGAACTACACCTCGAACTCCTACGGGGGAGACGCCTTTCAGCATGGTTTATGGTTCCGAAGCAGTCTTGCCCGCAGAAATAGGAGCGACCTCGGCTAGAGTCCAAGCTTATGACAATGACAATGACGAACGCCGAGCTCTAGACCTGGATATGATCTGCGAAAAAAGGGAGAGGGCCATGATCAGGATGGAGTCCTATAGAAACAAGGTCATCAAAGTCTATAATAAACGAGTGATGCCTCGGAGTTTTCAGGTTGGAGACCTGGTACTCAAAAAAGTCCAGTCAGCAGAAGTCAGAAAGCTTGACCCTAAATGGGAAGGACCCTATAAGGTTATTCAGAAGGTGGGCTATGGAGCATACTACCTGGAAGATGCAGAGGGAAAAAAGCTAAAGAGACCCTGGAATGCATTTCATCTTAGAAAATATTATTCGTAGGCGCATATTTCTACGATGTATGAGCTCAGGATACCGAGTTTTGTTTCTGTTTTTAATGAAGTCTTACTCAGAAATGCATGTCAATATGCTGACTATAAAGTTATGGTCCGCCCTGACTATAAAGTTATGGTCCGCCCTGACTAAAAAGTTATGGTCCGCCCTGACTATAAAGTTATGGTCCGCCCTGACTATAAAAGTTATGGTCCGCCCTGACTATAAAGTTATGGTCCGCCCTGACTATAAAAGTTATGGTCCGCCCTGACTCTAAAAGTTATGGTCCGCCCTGGCTTATAAAGTTATGGTCCGCCCTGACTATAAAAGTTATGGTCCGCCCTGACTATAAAGTTATGGTCCGCCCTGACTACTATAAAAGTTAAGGTCCGCCCTGACTATGAAAGTTAAGGTACGCCCTGACTACTATAAAAGTTAAGGTCCGCCCTGACTATGAAATTTAAGGTCCGCCCTGACTACTATAAAAGTTAAGGTCCGCCCTGACCACGAAAGTTAAGGTCCGCCCTGACTATGAACTCTAGACAGGCCCTGATCACTGTCAACGTTAATTACCGTAAACAGAGATCAAATCAGGCAAAAGTTATCTATTTATAATTTGCCCCTACAGGTCAGTGTTGTTTTATACTTGTGATTCTTCAGTCATTTCTTCTCAGTTCAGTTAGTAAAATAACATCTTCACAATAGTAAGTCAGTTCGACTCAGCCACTGCAGCTTCAGTCCGGTGTACAGCATCTCGGGCTTTCTTCCTGGCATTTGATGAAGATTGGCCATAGTTGGATCCCCTCCTAACGCTTTCGCGTAACATTAGTAAGCCCTGGATAAGGATAACCTAGTAAGAAGATATTTATAAGGAGGCAGGTAAGAACAGTAAGAAGGTGTACCGATAAAGCTCGGGACAGCCCTTCCTGGGCCAGAGGTCTCCACTTCATCCCCGCCATGGCTTGTTGATCTGCGCCTGTAGTAATGCACTCCAAGATCTCAGCCGGTAGTCCGGAGGGGGCCCCAGTAATCAAACTGGTGGACTGTGTGTACTCCACGGGAAGTCCAGGAGAACCAGGCCCCGCAGTCCGAGCCGACTGCGGGCTTTGAATAGAATCCTGTGACGTTGCAGTCTGCGGTCCTGGAGAGGTGGCCACCTCTTCCCGGGTCGAAGGACCAGGGATGTTCTCGGCCCTTTTCCTTTTGAGCAGCGAGTTACCACCACCCCCGCTCTCTTCCGATTGAAGAATGACTATTGGGGCAGCCTGGGGGGCAGGAGGCGGCGAGGAAGCTCGTCCTTCAGTACGTTATTTTGGAATCGCCTTTCCTTTCCCCTTTTTCTGGGAAACCATGGCCGAAAGCATCTGGTTGAACGACATTTTACCTGTACGGGAATGAAAGGCAGGTGAATAGCAAGTTACAAGAAAATAAAGTCATGTTAATAGAGGACGCACCAGGAGGAGGACTAGCCGGGTAAGAGCTCAGCCTGTATTGCCTGAGTACGTCCTCTCGGATTAGTACAGTTGTATCAAATTGTCGACGCCCAATGGCTGACATAACCCTCTGATAAAATACGTCTTCTTTGTACCGATGCGGAAGAGGACGACCCGGGGGGATAGAATCTCTCCAGGCCATTGGGCACGACCAAGGTCTGGGCGGTTTGACAAAGAAAAATGTTTCTTTCCACCCTTTATGGGAGCTCGGGATTTTCTCCAGAAATTTACACGAGGGCCTGGACCCAAAGTAGAACAAACCAGGGAAGGTGGTGTTTTTGACGTGGAAAAAATAATGTAGAAGAGGAGGAGAAAAGGGGAGGTTTAGAGATTGGAACAAGGCGGCTACGGCTGCGATAATCTGATAGGAATTAGGGCTAAGTTGGCTAAGGGAAACGCAAAAAAAGTGGGAAATATCTTGATACAGAGCAGGAATGGGGAAGCGCAATCCACTCCTAATTTGTTCAACAAAGAAGGGGAAGAATCCCAGAGGGGGCAAATGAGGACGGTCGCCCGACCTTGGTATTTGAATCTCGTGGTCGGGAGGAATGACGTGACGACGGAGAAGAGGCTCCGCCTCAGGCGAGATTCGAGAGCTAAGAACCTCATACCAGGGCAGTCCAGCCCGAACCAGATCTCGAGGATCAACCTCGAAGTTCTGGGGGGAAGGGTCACGAGTAGAAGTAGGAGGAACTTGAAGAAGAGGAACGACAGTAATAATTGGCTCTGCCCGGTCACTCAAGGTCGGAGAGCTCGAAAGCCCCGAGCCCGAGGCACCGGCGGCCGATCCCCTAAGGGCATCCCCGGAAGTTGAGGATGTTGAGGCAGACATAAAAGAGTAGAAATAATAAGAGCAAGGGTAAAGAACTTACAGAAAAATCCGTGCAAATGGAGCGGAAGGAGGCGAAGAAAGAAAAAGTGATGCAAATGAGGAATGGGGTTTGATTTATAAGCGTCCAGAAGATTGGGCCACTAGGGCCAGGCCCATTTCAATGGCCAGGATCAAGGGAGTTCAAACGTCTCGGTTGTAGATGATGCCGCGTGGCAGTTACGTCAATTTGCTATACATCAACGGTCATATCCTGCTGACACCCTGTCTTGTCAGGAATTAAGAATTTGAATCTGACAGCACGATTCAAGCCTCGATCCAAGCATAGTCAAGAACAGCGTTACTCTAGCTCGACTATGAGTGGATACTCATGATATCCGGGTATAGTGTCCAGCTCGATCCTTGCCCTTACTCGAGTATGATCTCATCCAGAAGTGCTCAGCCCGGGAGGAATTGGCAGGGGCGGGTTCTTGCGGCCGTTAAGAGCAGGTCAGTGTAAATTGTTTATAACGGTACCCAGCTCAGGATGTATATGCATGGGTCGATGCATTTCCAATCAGTATGCACAGATCATAAAGTGTCTTCAGTCCTGCTGGACTGGACCAGTGAGCACGTATTGTTATCCCGACCTTAAACTTTTATCTTGGTCTCCCCTACAGAGTTCGGGAAGGTACTTTGGACACTAGTGTGATCTTCCACCCGGGAAACATATACCTGAATTTTGTCTTATTAGGGGACCACTTGCCAAAAGAACCAATCATATAGGGACTAGTGTTTGAGGAATATTTTCTGGTATTATTGGAATCCTATAGGTAGTGCGCTATAGGCGGTTATGGTATTTTGTCAGTGGTCCCCCCAGGTCCCAGCCAGGCACGATAGGGGCATCTTTTCTCTCACCGTTCCATATATATACATGAGGGATATCAGGTGAAAGGGGACCCTGGCCCCCACAATTTCCAGATAAACGTGCATTTTTACTGTATAACAAAGGATCTTGATTTGATCATCGGAGGTATCCAACCAGAGATCACTCTCCGGCCTCCTTCTCATCTTTTCTTTTCAGGACCACTCACTTCCAATAAGGGAGGAATTATTGTTAACTAAAGTAACCCGCTACCCAAAAATCGAGTTAACAATTTATGTGGTGGAAAAGTTAATATAAAATTGATTTTCCAAATATATCATTTTCATGTAAGAAATGTAGAAATATGTCCTTTTAGTAAATTTTTTTTTTTTGAGAAAGTTCGGGAAATTGTAATTAGGGAATTAAAGTAATAAAAGCAATTAGAAGTTCAATATAGCAACTTCACCCATTATTTTATTATTTATTATGATAACTTATTTGATTGTTATATTTCAAATAGTATTATGATAATTATATTTAAAATTTATTAATAACTCTCTATAAATTTATTTGAATTACATAATTAATTCTATGAATTTCAAAAATAATAACTCAAATAAAACTAATTAACTTATGACAACCAAAACAAAAATGATTTTAACTTCAACACCACATAAAAGCAAAAAAATAACTAATCATATCAAATATTAATAATAACTCAGTTTATTTTCATAAATAGAAAATTTTAATAAATATACCATCAGAATCAATAATATATTTTCAACTTTTGATCTTTTAATTTATATATAATCTAACGAATACTCACGTAATCCTAAAAAACTTGGGAGTTGAGTTGCGTACTGGTGGGCGTGCAAACTTATAGGTGGAAATTAAAGTTAAATGAAATTAAAACTTATCCACATTTATATATCGATAATAATTCAAATGAAATTTTAAGTTACACGTTTTAGATAATAAATTAGTCAGAGAAGTTTCGAAATGGATTACAAAACTTAATTCACCAAACGATCCTTCTTATAGATCTATCTATCTATCTCTCTATCTTTTCTTGATCCATAATTTCGTCTTCTTTATCAAACTCTTGAATATGTTCTTTCATTTTTTGCTCCAAGTACTCTATTCTTGGAGAACTTCCATTGTCTGCTGCAAGAAAATTTCGAAGATGAAGATTGGACTACTGTCATTTTTGGATGTCCCGACTATAATGATGGCTGTAAGCTTCTTTATCTCAGCACTTCTATTTCTACGGGAAGTTCATTGATGGTTTTAATGGTGTTTTCATGCTGTAGGGGAGCCAAATTTTTCATACGGGATGGCTCAAGTAAAAATAAATAATTAGAAAGCAAAATTAAAATCATATTTTTGTCCACGTTCTATATATCGTTTCATACTTTGAACAAATTGTGTAGTGAACCTAATAACATATGAATTGGTGTGATGGGGAGAAAAACATAACATTAATGTTCGTAATGAGTTTGGTAGGATTCTTCTTGTGATCCATGCCTAGTGCACTGCTGCCTAAACGTGTGTGCTATATGTAAGGAGTACGTTCCGCTTTCGATCTCGATTGATAACATGCAATCAAGAAACAAAAACAATCACAGTATACAATTTCAACTAATAAAACTATAAACTGAAATGCAAAGCAAGAGTAAGGAATTAGGGCTCAGGTCGAGCTGGGTTTCCTTTCAACGTCGTCACCGGGGAACCAAGGTATCGAATCCAAAAGGTGGAGACACACACACTGCCCGAAGACACTACCCGAAGACCCTGCCCGAAGCCCTGCCCAAGGCACACAGCCCTAACAAGCAGCTCCACCAGACAACTAACCACACTGGTTAAGACCCACGGCACACCAGTGCACACAACACCACTCTCACGGCCACACACAGTGCACACAGCACCAGGGCTCGAGGCGCACACAGCACCAACCACGGCCACACAGCACCACACTAAGCACAATGCGCACACAGCACCACTCAAGCACAAGGCGCACACAGCACCACTCAAGCACAAGGCGCACACAGCACCACTCAAGCACAAGCCACACCAGTGCACACAGCCACTGCCGGTGCACACAGCACCACACCCACGGCCACACCAAGCACCACCCTAAGCTCAAGGCCACACACACAGTGCACCCACTCTCACACAGAAAGCACAAAGCACTCAGTCAACCACAAAGGAAAAACCGAGACAGGAAGACAAAGGGGGTGGGGTTTCAGACTTGTTACCTCATCATGAACCCAAGCCAACATAAAGGCACCGAGGGAGACGAAGAGGAGGGGAGCTAGTCCCAAGGTTGGACCAGCCGAAGAGGCACGCGGAGGAAGCTTCTGGAGCAAGGTGGGAAGAGCAAGGGTGAAGGGGGGGAGATGAAAGGCGAGGCTGAAAGTGAAATGGGGGCTCGGTTATGGCACAGGAAAAGGGCCAAGCAAAAGCCCAATGCAATTTATAGGTAATGGGCCAAAACCCAACAAATCTCCACCTTGGCACAATACCGGCTCCACCTCGACGTAAGGAAAACCCAATAGATGACTCATCATCGCCCAAAGGGTCCCCACAACACATACAGTATTGTGTGGACCAAATTCCTGTCATAGCACACATCACAGACAAAGGAAAAACAATAACAAGCACACAGCAAGTTAAAGTGGGAAAATAACCAGGGTAACAATTTTATAACGAGCACACATCAGGTTATAAAACACCAACCAAGGGACAAAACATGCATCAATCATCAGTATCAAATTTAAAAAATTTTAAACATGATTGAATTTTACTAAGGGACAAACACTTAGTACACATATCAGCAGGATTAAACACATAATCACTTAGATTATCACCTACAGATAACAACCATTGAACAACATTCCAATGCACCATGCTAGGATTAGTCATTTACCTACTAAAGCAACTAATAGCATAAGCTATACCATGCCAAGTACTAACCATCAAATACATTAAGCAACTAATAGCATAAGCTATACCATGCCAAGTACTAACCAGCAAATACATTAAGCAACTAATAGCATAAGCTATATCATGCAAATCTTCATGTTCAATCGCAACCAATTCATCATGCACAACATGTTCATGTTCAACAACACTACCATGATTTACAGGCATTCCATGAATTTGAGGTTCATTAACATGACGTACACCAGTTAAATGCTCCACCTTGCAAGGAGTAGCACTGGACTCAGACTCATCAACATGCACATAACTCATAGTCACATTAGGGGAAGGGAAAACCGGGAATTTCACTCTTTGTTGTTTGCCAAAAACACACGAATCACAGAAAGGCATGCAAGACAACACGTCTTTACCAAAGCAACCTTTTTCATGCAAATTCTCTAGACCTTTAGAACTCATATGACCTAATCTCCTATGCCACAGATCAGTCAAGTCATCAGTCACAGAATTCACATTATCATATACAGATTCAGTTTTGCAAACATAAAGATGTCTTTTCTTTTTTCCTTTGAAAACAACCAAAGAACCCTTTATGATTTTCATAACTCCATTTCCCCATCTACCCTCAAGACCACATGATTCTAATCCAGAACAAGACATCAAATTATTGCACAAAGCAGGAACATGTCTCACATCTTTTAGAGTCATAGAATAAGCATATTCGTCATCTTCAAGTTTCTTAGCAGTAGTAATGTTCTCAGCCCAATTACCGTCAAAAGCTTTAAATACTTTTTGTTGTTTTAAAATTCCTTTCATCTTTTGTTGCCAAATAGAAAAATCAGATTTTCCATTAAAATGTTCAAGGTTATATCCAGAAATTGAAGCCATCACAACTAAGCAGAGAGGCACACACAATTTCAATAACCAAACAGCAGAAGCAAGGACCACAAGGCACACAAAACACAATGAAAGAATTAACCAAGCTAAGGGAAGGAAAAAATCGCAATCACCCACAAGATCACAATACACTCAACGGTGTACGAGCATGGGGTTTCAGATTGAGATTTTCCTACGGGTAAGGGACACAATTACATAGAAACAACGTAGTAAATAGATTATGGGTCAAGATAATCACTTACTACCCAGAGACAAAGCTCTGGGGTGACGAAACCACACTGACCGAAGCACCGAAGCGCCTGCCCGGAATCTGCCCGAGATTCCAGTCGCTGCCCGAGCTCTCCAGCCGCTGCCCGAAGCCTCCGGCTGCTGCTCGAAGCCCTACCAAGCACTGCCCGAGACCACCGAGCACACCAGCCGCTGCCCGAGGTCTGCCCGAGCACTTCTGCCGCTGCCCGAAGTCCACCGAGCATTGCCCGAGACCAAAAGAGCACTGCCCGTGGTCAACCGAGCACTCCACCAGGCACGGAACGCTCTGATACCACTGTAAGGAGTACGTTCCGCTTTCGATCTCGATTGATAACCTGCAATCAAGAAACAAAAACAATCACAGTATACAATTTCAACTAATAAAACTATAAACTGAAATGCAAAGCAAGAGTAAGGAATTAGGGCTCAGGTCGAGCTGGGTTTCCTTTCAACGTCGTCACCGGGGAACCAAGGTATCGAATCCAAAAGGTGGAGACACACACACTGCCCGAAGACACTACCCGAAGACCCTGCCCGAAGCCCTGCCCAAGGCACACAGCCCTAACAAGCAGCTCCACCAGACAACTAACCACACTGGTTAAGACCCACGGCACACCAGTGCACACAGCACCACTCTCACGGCCACACACAGTGCACACAGCACCAGGGCTCGAGGCGCACACAGCACCAACCACGGCCACACAGCACCACACTAAGCACAAGGCGCACACAGCACCACTCAAGCACAAGGCGCACACAGCACCACTCAAGCACAAGCCACACCAGTGCACACAGCCACTGCCGGTGCGCACAGCACCACACCCACGGCCACACCAAGCACCACCCTAAGCTCAAGGCCACACACACAGTGCACCCACTCTCACACAGAAAGCACAAAGCACTCAGTCAACCACAAAGGAAAAACCGAGACAGGAAGACAAAGGGGGTGGGGTTTCAGACTTGTTACCTCATCATGAACCCAAGCCAACATAAAGGCACCGAGGGAGACGAAGAGGAGGGGAGCTAGTCCCAAGGTTGGACCAGCCGAAGAGGCACGCGGAGGAAGCTTCTGGAGCAAGGTGGGAAGAGCAAGGGTGAAGGGGGGGAGATGAAAGGCGAGGCTGAAAGTGAAATGGGGGCTCGGTTATGGCATAGGAAAAGGGCCAAGCAAAAGCCCAATGCAATTTATAGGTAATGGGCCAAAACCCAACACTATATGCCAAGAGTATAGAGAGACAAGGAACCATTTATCCGAAGGCAATACGTCGGAAACTAAGGTTGTAAATCCCCCGGAGCTTCAGGAAATGAAGGTAGCCGAGAAACGAGAACTTGCATCATCTTCTTCTCACACGAAGATAGCAACTTGCAGTTGCAGCCTCTGTAAATTATGCTAGTTTTGCTTTGATGATATTTTTTTTCTTGGGTACCCTAAAATTTTTGTATGTATATTTCATCTGAAGCAGAAAACGTGAATTTTGTTGTTGATATTTGGGTGATTTTTGAATACCCAATTTATGTGATTGATTGTTGTATAATCTTACACATTCCCTTTTGCCAAACTCACAGTGGAAAATATCAAACATACGTTGGGTCATGGGCAGGGGCTGATTCATTTCAAGGCAGCGGGGTATGGCCAAAGGGGGAAGAAAAAAAAATTTACCTTAAAAATATGTTTTTTTTAAAAAGTTACAATTTTACCGGAAATTGTAATTTGTCACTTAAAAATTAAATTTTATCCTCCCAAATTATATTTTGACCCCTAAAATTTTTTTTGGCATAAAATTTTTATTTTACAAAATCATCAATCGGGATCAGTTCAGGGTTAAGCAAGCGGCCCTTTCGGGACTCAAATAGCCGGTACAATTTCCTGCTTGCAACGGCTCAAACAGGTGGGGGCTCTCTATTTGCTTGCAATGCCGACTGTTTGCTTTTAGTTAGAAGTCAAAGTAGAGGGTTTTTTTAACACATTTTAAAATAAAGTAAAAAAGTATAGATGAAGTAAGAAAAAGTAAATAAGGAATGAGAAAGAAAAACTTGGTTACGGGAACCCGAAGGTTAGGCGAAAGTTTATTCTTAAATTTTTGTCCCCCTTCCCAAAAATCCTGCGTTCGCCACTGGTCATGGGTTCAAGCTTCTCGGATTTTACTAAGGGTGCTTAACGGACCGGGTCAATCCGGACCCGGCCCAAAATCGGATCGGTTAGTCCGGTCCGGAACCGGTTTGATACCGGACCGGATCGGTTCTACCGTTCTGGATCCGGTATCTTACCGGAATCGGATCCGTAAAGGTTTTTTTTTTTCCGATAAATCCTTCGTTTTTTCACTTTTTTAAAAAACGAAAAAGAAAAATCCGGTTCCGGGTTGGAACCAGTCCAACCCGAAACCGATTGACCGGAACCGGATCCAATCCGGTTCCTTAACGGATCGGACCGGTTCCGGGATTATCGGATCCGGAGCCGGCCGATTCCGGACCGGACCGATCCGTTAAGCACCCCTAGATTTTACCTTCTCTATATAAATTTTTGATATACGTGTAAATAAATGAGCATAATTTAAAATTCTAGATCAAATTCACACAATAACACATATATATTATTTTCATCCTCATTTTTTCTTTTTAATAAAATTAAATTTTCATACTGTTTGTTAAATAATTAACTTCAATTAATTTGATTACCTCACGAATTAGAGTAGATTTATTATTGTTATTATAAATTATTTTATTATTATTATTATTATTATTGTCATTAATAATATTATTAACTTATTTCTTTTACGTATATAGCAATAAACCCTAAACTTATCGTTTAATTATAATCATAATCTCAATTTTAATCAACCAAACCAAATATATTATTATTTCTGAGTCAATATTTCATGTCATATCCAATCAATTCAATAGTCACAATTATGATTCTATTTACTGTCTTAAACACATAATTTACAAGAGAGGCTATTAAATACAAAAAAAATTAATAATTATATACATAAGTAACATTACCCACGACTTGAGACGTGGCCTAATTGTCATCATCTCTTTTAAATAATTTGAGTTCGCGTCCGTCCCTCACTGAATTATAAAAAAATAAAAATTATTGTAATATTACCACAATGCATAATTTATCCACTAATTCTAAATCTTCACCATATTTTTTGAATAAATTAGACATTAATCTGTTAATTAAACAAATTATACCATGGTGGCTTAATGCCCCAATCTTCATTTTCATCGGATCGTTCGGACTCGCAGGGTTTTACCCTAAAACCCTCGGAAAAATGGCACGCTCCGCCCGATCCTCTGCAACGCGCCTGCTTTACACCCTCTGCAAATCTTCTTCGGAGTTCAAAGTAACGCCGAGCACCCCTACCGTTACTCTGATAACCGGGAATTTTCAGCTCCGTCTATTCTCCGCCGGGAGTGCTGCTGCCGCGCGGCAGAGGGAGGAGACCAATGCTTGGTGGAAAGAGTCCCTTCAGAAGCTTCGAAACATCGGGATATCGGCGCATATTGATTCGGGTAAAACGACCCTCACAGAGCGGATATTGTATTATACGGGTCGAATCCACGAGATCCATGAGGTCAGAGGGAAGGATGGGGTTGGTGCGAAGATGGATTCCATGGATTTGGAGAGAGAGAAAGGCATTACTATACAGTCTGCTGCCACTTATTGTAGCTGGAAAGATTATCAGGTTTTTTTCTCTGGGATTACTTATGCTGTATCTTTTCCGTGCTCTAGTTTACTGGCTATCTTACTGTTGAACTTGAACGATTTTTCTCGGGATGAACTGACCTGTTTAGCAGAGAAAGTTGATGAGTTAAAAATAAACTATGATGCATTGCCTCAGAGCCAAAGAGTTCCAACTCATATCTATTTTTTTTCTAAAAATGTGATCTTCTCCCCTAAATTATATTAAATTGTCTGGATTAGTATATGAAATGACAGTTTACAGAGCCATGTTTTTTTAATCAGTTTACATCCATGGTTCGCCGTCGCAGTCGCGGTGGCTGTCGCGGAGGCCGCTGTTCCAGTTCCATTGACATTTCACGGAACGGTCACGGAGCGGTTTTTTTTAATAGAAAATATTCATTTTTTTTATAATTTGGAAAATTGTTTAAAAAAATATGTAAATCATGAAAAAAAACATGTTTTTAAAGAAAAATAAGAAATTAAGGTTATTGATAAATCTTTTTTACACTTTACTAACATAAATTTTATACACAATATATACTAAAACTTTGACAATCCTTTCAAAATTCATATATGATATTGATATACAAATATTTTACAGATGAACTTAGAAAAGTACATGTCGAAGTTATATCACTTGGGCTAATACCATGAGGAGTGACGTGAAGGAACAAAATCATCAGTGTACTGTTTATCGGGATCTCGTTGAGAAATTTGATATCCAGCAAATGGTTGTGGATACGAATCAGTGTTAACTTGTCTTGGCAGATATTGATTGAATCGGGCATTTGAAACGGAATTGATATAGGGCAACGAATATGGATTTAATAATGTTTCATCACGATGATGGTAGTCTCCAAATCCTCGTTGCCCAAAAGAACTGCTAGCCCCACTTGAAGATATATAATCATGGCCATGACGAATACCACTTGTTGCGTGCTCTTGATGGTCATGATATATGTTTCCAATTCCACTTGCACTAGATGAAAAATGATCATGTCTGATACTAGATATACCAGAATAACCAAAATCAGGTTGTTGATATCCAACGGCACCACGACCAAATTGTTGAGAGCCCCAGTGATAACTTCTCGATCTATAATCATCCCCAAATTGAAATTGTTGTTTATCCCTCAAGCCAAGACTTTTTATTCTTCTTCAAAAATTTATAAAAAATGTACCTCACTGATTGCTGAAGCTTGTGCATTTAAATCAGGTTCAAGTCTCCTGATTATCGCCTTTAATCATCCAGAATATTGAAGTATTGGATTGAGAAAATATGCTATAACACAAAAATATTAAAAAAATATGATGATAACCACATCAATGAATTCATACCGTTCCGCGCCGCGTCCGTTCCGCCGATCCACTACCCGCGCCACCGTTAAATCGCCGTGTTACGCTTTCATAACGCCTATCCACAACAACCTACGTTTCAGTCCGGAACTTTGGCTCGGCTACCAACGTTCCCGTTACGGAACGGCCGTTACGCGACCTCGACGGTGAACCATGTTTACATCACGCCTTTGATGTTATGAAGGAGTTAGACTCCTCGATGACAATGTTGAGATAATTTAAAATCTTGTTTAAAATTTTCTTCAAAAGATGTTGAAATATGCTTTGATAATTAGCTCTTGACCACATCCAAGCAAAATTAAGGAGCATTAAATTGAAATTTGGTGTTTTCCAATTCATGGTAAAGCATTATTTGATGGGGAATAATAACGTTTCATCTGTTTTTTTATTGGTCGTATGAGCTGAATTCGCATAGGATGTACCTTTCGACCTTGTTTACAAAACAAATGTGATTCCACCATTTCTTTTTGAGTTTCAAAATATCAAATAAAATTAAAGTACTCACGCTGGGGAACTTTTTATTTTTTTTATGTTTCTAATTTTTTTTTTATCAATTTCTCTTCTTTATTGTTGCAGGTTAACATAATTGATACCCCAGGTCACGTTGATTTTACTATCGAAGTTGAAAGAGCTTTACGTGTACTAGATGGCGCCATTCTTGTTCTATGTAGTGTTGGAGGTGTACAGAGTCAATCAATTACTGTTGACAGGCAGATGAGAAGATATGAAGTTCCTAGACTTGCATTCATAAACAAACTGGATCGAATGGGGGCTGATCCATGGAAAGTTCTTAATCAGGTTATTTGGCATATTTTCCTTTTTACTGCTTGTATACTTAAATAATTGAATTCTAAAGAAAGCAACAGAAGCCTGTAGCGTTAAGATTTTAGAATATTGAAATTTCTTAATGAGGTTGCTATTGTTCGAAATTGGTATAAAAATTGTTCGAGTATAGATTAATGGCTATTTCATAGCACTTCTAAAAAAGCGTTGAGATGGAAGGGTAGTCATCTTATTTTGTATTGGTAAGTGACACTATTGATGCAGAATGATTATACCCATAGTTGTTGAATTTATTATGTTCTGCTGCATGTCAGTCACTTATTTTCCAGGATTGTGGGGAAGAGAGATTCTTTATGGAGAACTCGATACAAAGGAAGTTGATTCATGGAAAAGTTTAGTTGCGTCCTGTTTTTTGTTTTTCCTGTCATTTTTTGTACCTTGTTTTCCCTCTTATAACTGTGCTACATTTTCTTTTGTGTTATGTGCATTGAGATTCAGTATCCCGTAGTATCCCTGTTGTTTTGTAGGTTATGCTTCAAGTTTTCCTCACTGGATATAGTTGAATTTCAACAGTTGAAAACCCCAGCAGACACAGATATAGTTTATCATGTATGACACTTGTGAGCTGAATCATCTTCTCTTTCTCTCCATAGGCGAGATCCAAACTTCGACACCACAGTGCTGCTATGCAAGTCCCAATTGGTCTAGAGGATGATTTCAAGGGCCTTGTTGACCTTATCAATTTGAAAGCCTATTATTTTCATGGTTCCAGCGGGTCTGTCTGATAACTTATGATGTTGCATTTGTCATACATATGTTCCCCTCTGATAATTGTATTGCCTCTTGCAGTGAAAAAGTTGTGACTGAAGATATTCCTGCTAATATTAAAGCATTGGCTCTGGAAAAACGGCATGAGCTGGTTGAGGTGGTCTCTGAGGTTGATGATAAGCTTGCTGAACAGTTTCTTAGTGATGAGCCTATAACAGCTACTGATCTTGAGGTAATGCAATGTTGACCCTATCAACTTTCCAATAATGGACATGTGATTTACATTAAGTTTGTTGCCTTTTTTCATTGAGTGACTTCTTCAAGTATCTTAGACCATTGTTGTTGTGTATCTCTAAGTTTTAGGATGTGTTGAGCAGTACAGAGTTTAGAATGGTCACACCAGAATAAACAAAACCGAAAAATCTGAAAAACTTTGGTTCAGTTTCAAACTGATGCTGCAAATTTTGGTCAGTTTTCTGTTTGAAATTCTGATCTGTTGACTGAATTGAAGCGGAGCCATACACCTTTTTTTAGCAGGTTCAATTGAACTGTGCTACATGTTCTATTAAAACTATCCCATTTTTCATATGATGTTATGCATATAAGGACTTTGTATAGATATCTTAAATTGGATCTGTTTAAGTTATTAAAAACAAATACTATATTATTATAGGCTCATGGTTGATATTTTTATACTTTAGCATACGACATATTGTTTGTTATCCCACTATAATTTAGAAAATGTGTTAAGCTTATGATGAGTTTGAAAATTCACTTATACTGAAGTAAAAATGTAAAAATAAACAGCCGAAACGAAATAAAATTGTGCAATTTAAACTGAAAAAAGGGCACAAACATAAACCGTGGTTATGATACCTACGAAACCTAAGCCACCCAAACTGAATCACTGTATTATTATATCCTAGGTTTAAAATATCAGATGCAGAAGAAAACTAATAATTGGCCAAGTTAAGGAAAAACATATATTTCTGCATGAACATTATACCGAATCTGTTGGTGTCTTATTACAGTAGGTTTGGTTACATGGTTTTCTGGTCTAATTTTCAATTTGAAGCTTGATCCATTTTAAAAATCTGATTAAGTTCTTGACTTCTATATTAGTTCGACAGGGAAGTTTAATAGCTGACATATTCTTTGTGTATGTTTTTTTGTTCATCTGATAAGATGCTAAATGTATTTCTATATTTCTTTTCTTCTCAATTTTTGTCAAATATTCTGTCTTTTTATGCATTGATCCTCTGTTTTGTTCGTTTATGATTATTTGTGGTAGCTAGTGGTAGTGAACTTCAAGGTATGATTTTGTAACTTAAATGCGGAGATATATACTGGTTCACTTAAGCTATTGAAACCATTTTGTTTTTGTGATGCCTGACAAATCTGATCAAATCAGATTACTCTGTGATTGGAAACTGCAAGGCAAAGTGAAATGTAAGGAATGAAAATGGAGAAGTGTAAGATAATTATGTGAGAAATCTTAGGCATTTTCTTGTGACTTGTTTTTATGTGTTTCTTAACTACAGAGTACAGACTACTGACCATTCAAAATTATTGAGCTCTGAAAACATTTTTATCTGCTCTTCCCTGTTTTAACTGTAGGGTCTGTTGTTGTGTTGCTTTCCTATAAGGCTGCTAGTGACCTGCACCTTGTATTTTTTCACAGGAAGCAATTAGAAGAGCCACTACAGCACGAAAATTTGTGCCTGTGTTTATGGGTAGTGCTTTCAAAAATAAGGTGGGTCTGCTTTTTATTAAGTTATATAAGCATGAGAATTATTAATATTATTATATCAAAAGTTCAATGCCAAGCGTCAACGATTGCATATTTTCTGGTTGCTTCTGAATGGTTCATTCACTACATTTATTAGATCATGCAGTTTCCATGTTAAAGCATGACTTGGATGCACAAGTTTTTTAACATCTCCATTTTTGTTGGGTCTATATTCTTACCTTGTAACATGATTTAGAATTATATTTTTGTAAATTTCTCAATTTCAATGTATTTTCCTCTACTGTAATGTAACAGTAATTAACTTTGGCTACTTGGTGATTGAAGGGTGTTCAGCCATTGCTAGATGGTGTCCTCAGTTATTTGCCTAATCCAACTGAAGTTAACAGTTATGCTCTTGATCAGACCAAGAATGAGGAGAAGGTTTGTTGGACTATTTGTGGAACCGTTTACCTTAATCCTGTATTTGATTTGTGAACTTCTAATTATTGCAGGTCAAATTATCCGGAAGTCCAGCTGGTCCTCTTGTTGCCTTAGCTTTCAAATTGGAAGAAGGGCGATTTGGTCAGCTAACATATCTGAGGTAGTTAAGCTTTGGTACGAATATATTTAGTTTGTGTGTCATCGTATTACTATACAAATGTCACTTACTGTACAACTTAATCACCTGTACCAACAATTAATTTGGTTCTTGACCTCTTTCTTGTTGTAGAATATATGAAGGCATCATCAAGAAGGGCGATTTTATAATGAATGTCAACACTGGCAAGAAGGTTAAGGTGAGCATAAGGACATAATAATTTGGATAGAATGAATCTGTATTTTTAATCTACCACACTGGTGGAAGAATTCTCTGTTTAAGTCTCAAATTTTGATATAATCGTTTATTTCATTTTCCAACTGTACAACAGTACAAGTATTCTAAGCAGACGTGTCAATTTAGTCTTTGATTTCTTTAAGGAAGAAACGAAAAGAGCCACAAACCACTGATTGTTGGATCGAGCAGCTTGTTGTCTTTGTGCTGTTTCTCTACTTCACAAACCACTGATTGTTGGATCTAGCAGCTTGTTGTCTTTGTGTTGTTTCTCTACTTTTCTTACTGATATACTGGATGTAGCTTGCATTCTTTGGGTTCTTTACTTAATTCTAAAATATAGTCCAGATTATAAATGCATTAGGGATTTGAAATTTATGAGAAAATCAAAGTCAAGTCTAATTCTATTTGAACGGCATTGTAGGTTCCACGCTTGGTTCGGATGCATTCAAATGAGATGGAGGTTGGTCACCTACAAAAATGTTGTGTTTGGTTGTGATTGTTGTTACTGTAAATCAATGTGGATATGGTTCATGATTATGCCTGAAATCTCACTAGCTGTACTAATTCTATTTGCCACTTCGTTTCAAGCCTAAGTGCACCAGTCAACACGTCAAGATATCTGAGTGACAGCTCATGCTTTTATTATTATAATTTTCTTACTTTCACGACAATAATAATTTCTTAAGATTATTTAGTTAGAAATTTTTTTTTCCTTTGTTGCTATGGTGGTTATTGACTCCAATTTGATTGATTTCAAGCTTCCTGTTTAACAGGACATTCAGCAGGCACATGCCGGGCAGATTGTTGCTGTATTTGGTGTAGATTGTGCTTCAGGTACTACATGCTGTCATACTTGAGATTTTCTTGATCATTGTAATGTTGACAAAGGCACAGTATACCGTCTTTCTGGGAAATGCACCATAACAAAAGGGTAAATCTTTGTTGATGCATGTGTCACCAGGTGATACATTTACTAATGGGTCAGTTAGATATACCATGACTTCAATGAGTGTGCCTGAGCCAGTGATGTCATTAGCCATTTCAGCAGTTTCTAAAGACTCGGGGGGGAATGTGAGTGGTACAATAATGTTTCTTATATGTTTGAATTAGTGCGATAATAATGACATTTGGTGTTTTCAGTTTTCTAGATAAATCTGATATGTGTCCTTGATTGACAGTTTTCCAAAGCTCTGAACCGTTTCCAGAGAGAGGATCCTACTTTCCGCGTTGGCTTAGACCCTGAAAGTGGACAGGTATGACTTTATTGAACATATTTGCTATTTTCATGTGCCAAAACTGCATTCCGATCTCCATTGTAGTTTAAAGTAAACAGTCTTCACATTGTCATTGCAATGGTTTCTGAGCAGACAATTATATCCGGAATGGGGGAGCTCCATTTGGCCATATATGTTGAGCGCATGCGAAGGGAGTACAAGGTGTTGCTTTCTTCGTTTGATTAGTGTTCTAAAACGCGTGAATAAAAAGCTTCGGTTCGGGCAAAAGTGTGAAAAAAGCGGTCAACCTTAGGTTGACCGCATTAAGCCCGGAAAAAGGCTTTTTTAGATAAATTATATATATATATATATATATGATAATATAAATTTTTTAAACAAAAAAAAAAAAAAACTGAAGGCACCGATTTGTGAAATTGAGACTAATGATTTTGAGAGCTTGAAAATTTATGCATGTATTCTTACATTTTTTGTTTGTTTGCGTGTTATTTATAGTATAAATTTAAACCTTTTTTTTCACCCATAATCTCGTACTAAACTTGTTTAAGCTTGTAAAGTTTGAAGTCTGACCGTGATGCTTCATCGTGCTCCGTGCTTTTTAGAACATTGCTTTTGATTATTACGAGGTTTCATCTATTGTTGAAAACATGATACAACACTTTATTTTTATCTGGGCTTGTTAGGTTGATGCAAGTGTTGGAAAGCCACGTGTCAACTTTAGAGAGACAATAACACAGCGTACTGAATTTGATTATCTGCATAAGAAGCAGAGTGGAGGACAGGGTCAGTACGGAAGGGTCATTGGGTAAGTGTTCATTGGCCTACTGATGGCAAGTTCATCTTATTGCTCTCTATCTATTGTGCTGCTTGTAGTGGTATGGCCCATTCTTTATCTCGGTTTGACATCTCTTTGTTGTCATGAGCATTTTCGTTTTCTTTGTTTTGGAGCAACTTGCCAGAGATTGGTGCCATGAACTACAACTCTTTTGGCATTGTTCTTAGCTGCAGTTGTCTGATGCCGTTCTTGGCTTACTTACTATTATAGTATTTAATTTTTATGTTACCTGTTGAAATTGCAGTTTATTTTCTATAATTCTTGTTTAATGTTGCCTTCTTGTTTGAGACAACCACTGTACTGGAATTTTTTGTTTTTTTTGAATTTTTTGTTTTTTGAACAGCATTGTACTGGAATTGACTGTACATTAAATGAAACTACTCTGACAATTTTCAACAGTAGCTCTGTTTTATAGTTCAGAATGAGTAACTTGGCTGAAATGCTTCCAAAAGTGCTCAACTCCTATTGTACAAGTGTTAGTAGCCAATGCCTTTAGTGATAGTGATGCTATTTTTCATCGTACATGTTCTTACAGTATTGTTAGTCGACCATCCAAAAACATGTGAACCTGCCATACTATTTTCCACCACACATGTTCTAACAATGTTCCAAGAAAGCATATTTATGGGTTGAATGTTACATGTCCATAGTTAATATTTTATCCTCTACCTTTTATGATCATTAAATTGTCATCTTAATATCTCTATCTGACAGGTACATGGAACCACTTCCTCTGGGATCCCCAACAAAGTTCGAATTTGAAAACATGCTTGTAGGACAAGCAATACCATCCAATTTTGTACCAGCTATTGAAAAGGGTTTTAAAGAAGCTGCTAACTCGTACGTTTTGGATATTCTTTTCTTCTTTCAGATTTTACTAAATGCAAATGGCTCTCAAAATTGTTGTTTGGCTACTGCGAAATTTAATTGTATCTCCCTAAGAGTACCATCTACGAGAAATAAGTTATTTTGTTGCCCTGAGGCTAGTCAATGGACTTCTTTGAGAGTATGAGTTGGAGTCTATAGAGAATGAGTTGGAGTCCATCTACCAACTTCATCGGAGCATTGAGGGTAAATGGAAGGTCATTGCTTATTCTGGGGAATTGTAGTTAAGATTTAGAGAAATGTTGCCTGCATCCGATGCTTGAGTTGAACAGTCCATTTATATCTTCCTTACGGCTCTAGAACTTGTTTTTTCCTTGAGTTAGTCTGACGAATGTGTGCATATATGATGCTATGTATGCTCTCTCTATGAGTCGAATATGGACATATTTGTACATGCAGGGGGTCACTTATTGGCCATCCGGTTGAAAATATTCGCATCGTTTTGACTGATGGTGCGGCCCATACTGTGGATTCAAGTGAGCTTGCTTTCAAGTTGGCTGCTATTTATGCGTTCAGACAGGTGCATCGTCCATGCTTTAGAACTTCTAATATTTAGTCATCTTCACTTTTCGTGGACATTTGATTTGTCTTCCTTGGGATCCCATAAAGGGTCTTCTAGTGTTCTTCAAATAATGCAACACAATTCATCTTCATTTGATTTTTTATATTTTATTATTATTTTACCAAACAGTGTTATACAACTGCAACACCTGTTATATTGGAGCCTGTGATGTTGGTGGAGTTGAGAGTCCCCACAGAATTTCAGGGAACCGTGACTGGTGATATTAACAAGTCAGTATCTTTCTTTTCTTCATTCTTTTGAACATGAATGAAAATGCTATATCAGCTAAATCTTTTCATTCTTTCAAGATGCAATGTAAGTAAAGTGACAAATTTACTGATTTGTATTTATGAACTTAAGGAGAAAAGGCATGATCGTTGGGAACGACCAGGAAGGAGATGATTCTGTGATCACTGCTCATGTACGTATCATGTGAACTCAATGCTGTTCCTCAACGTTCGACCATCGTCCCTTATTTAACAACATTGTTTGTATCATATTCGACTCTAAATTAGACAAACTTAAGAATTTTTTTTCCCATTTTTTACATCAGAAAGCTCTACAGTTTTACGTTTTGGATTTGATTCATCCATTGCAATCTCTTTTCAGGTGCCTCTCAACAATATGTTCGAGTACTCGACGTCCCTTCGTTCAATGACACAGGTGAAACGTCTTACTGTCCATAGCGTTCCTACGACAGTAAAATACAGCTCAATGTACGTATTTAATATGCATCTTCCCTTCTTTGTAGGGAAAAGGCGAGTTCACGATGGAGTATTTAGAGCACTCTCAAGTTTCTCAAGACGTGCAGACGCAACTTGTGAACGCCTACAAGGCGGTAAAGACTTCGGATTAGCCGGCTATTTGTTTGGAGCACCATACACTACTCAATTGTATTGTTATTAGTTTTTTAACTTATAGGGTGAGAAAGCGCTCTTTGTTTCGACATAGGAACTGGTTGTTCAGTCCTGAAAAGCTTGAAATATCTTTTAATTTGTTACAATTGGACTAATAAAACCTTTGTATTATATGGTGAAAAAATCTAAGGTTGGGGTTTTTGTTTCGTGTGCCTCATTCTGTGGCAAATTAATCGGGTTTTTTTGGTGAGTCGACATTCTTTATATGGGTTGTTTATTTGAATAATCTCAATTTAAAAAGTATTTAACAAAATAACCTAAAATATAACATAGTTGGCATGTCTAACTTTGAACACACACCAATCAAGTTTGGCGTTTTCTTTTTTTTTTAAATAAAAAATAAATTTAAAATAAAAATACAATAAAAATATATACACGTCCAATATTTATATGGATTTGGTTTGCACACAACTCATAAATCAACTTAATTTGATCAATCTTCAAACAGATTAATGTATTATTTTATGTTTTTTTTCTCTTTAAAATAAGTTTGTTTTGAGTTGTTGTGTAAGTTGAATGCAAACCAGGTATACAAAAGCGTTTTCGGCTGCAGGGGATGTAGCATGTTTGAAGACACTGACCCAGTTAAAATGGTGCTGCTGGTTGGAGATTAGGATGAATTGAATAAAAATATAAACCACCATAAAAGCATTTCCCGGCATCGCCATCGCGGAACATTTGTAAAAAAATTCAAAATAAAATTTATATAATTACATCGCCACCTTCCTCGTAACAATTGATGATGTGAAATACAACACATGATTCCACTTCAAATCAACGAACGGATGCAGCATCCCCGTAACGAGGCATTACTCTAATTCGAAAAAGATAAATTTAGAGTAATGCCTCGTTACGGGGATGCTGCATCCGTTCGTTGGTTTGAAGTGGAATCATGTGCTGTATTTCACATCATCAATTGTTACGAGGAAGGTGACGATGTAATTAAATAAATTTTATGTTGAATTTTTTTACAAATATTCCGCGACGGCCATGTCGGGAAATGCTTTTATGGTGTTTTATATTTTTATTCAATTCAAAATTAGGAAATATCCAACCAACAGCACCATTTTAACTGGATCAGTGTCTTCAAACATACGACATCCCCTGCAGCCGAAAATGCTTATATATATCTGGTTTGCGTTCAACATACACCAACTCAAAACAAACTTTTTTTAAAGAAAAAAAAACATAAATAATATATCAGTCAATTTAGACTAATCACATTGAGTTGTGCGCAAACCAAATCCATACAAATATTGGACTTGCATATATTTTTATTTTAAATTTGTTTTTTTATTTTTTAAAAAAACAAAAAAACAAAAAAAAATTAAAAAAAGTGAAATTGGCGTGGCCAACTTTTTGGAAGTTGGCCACGCCAACTTGATTTGCGTGTCTTGGAGGTTGGCGTCTTCAGGCCCCAGTTGGCGTTTTGGATCATTTTATTAATTTTTTATATTTTAGGTTATTTTGTTAAATATTTTTTAAATTGAGGTTATTTAAATAAATAACCGTTCTTTATATTCTATATATATAGTTAAACCTCTATAAATAATAGATTTGGGATAGTTATAATCCTATTAATTTAGCGAATATTAAATAATAAAAGATTATGATTATTAATTATATATTAATTAACATAGTAACATAGTTTTTAGATAAGTTGGATGAATCGCTAGATGTAAAGGCGAGTACGAAATGTAAAATCTAATCGTTTAATTGAGTTATCATAATTGCATGAATGTCGAATATCTCTTGAGCCACCTAAAAAAAATAACAAAACTGTAGAGATATTGATTAATGAGTAGATAATTGAGAGTATCATAGAAACTGATAAATGTGATTTGTTTGGTATTGATTACCTCCACCTAAACGAAGGGAAGGGGTGGGGGGTCCTCGCTTCGTTTTCACAATACTGATATCAATGTAATCGTACGATGTTTTTCATGATTGAGGTAATTAGATGTGACTGTACGAATCATGTAGTTGTTGCTTTGCTCTAACTATTTTATTGCTGAAAAGAAAACTCAGAATCGTGCAATCAATGAATACACATCCCCCCCACCCCCAAACGATATACCCCTTCACAACGATATACCCCTTCACAGTATCTGGCAGGAGCTTAATGCCTCTTTTTATAACTTTTTATTTTATATTAACTTAAAAATGTAATCATTACGACATTTTTTTATGAGTGAAGTGACACCATCGTCCCAATAAATGAGAGAGGTCATAGGTTCTCATGCCCATAATCTCACCCCCCTTCCCCTTGTCCTCAAAAAGAAAAAAAGAAAAAAAGAAGAAATATGATCATTACATAATACATCAAATGCTGCACTCATATTCTAAATTACAATAACGGAATTACTAAATAATGTTCTTTATAAACGCAGTTACAATTTTTAGTACTAAATAAATATAGTCCCATTAAAATTTAACATAAATGGTCTTTATGACAACTTTTTCGTTACAAAAAAATGTAATGGATATGTGCTAGCACGTGGAGCTTTATGTTGATTAAACGAAAAAGAGGTTTTTACGATCATTTTTGTTGAAGTGAAAATATAATTAAAACAATTTATGTGGGATCAATTTTGTTAAAATATTTATGTTGGACTATATTTGTTTAGCTCTATAAGCTATAGAATGATATTGCAAAAGATACCATTCAGTATTCAGAGTTTTTATTTTATTTTATAATTTATCCTTTTGAATTATATACATATATATTTTGCAGGGCATCTGCATATTCTAATAAACATATTATGATAAGGAGTGATCATGATTTTCTTGAATCAATTATAGAATATATAAAAGATCTTTTTCATAGTGATCTAAATATGAATTGCTAGTTATTTATATTTGTGTATGTTCAATAAAAGAATTTAAAAATATTTAGTGATGTGATTCCAAATACATGAAAAAAGTGTATTTTGGTGGTTGGTTGTCTAGTCTATTATAGATAATATGTGTCAAGTTCAAGATGTGGTGAAAAAGGGATCTTGCACACCTGACTCTTAGAACTATTATTGTGTCCCACAATAATTCAATCCAATTATTATATTATATACTTTATTGTGAATTTATTTGGTCCGAATCAAAATAAAGTTGGGACATTATTCTAAGTTTTCGGACCACTATTATTTCAGATTAAATTAAAGTTTAATCTCGAGGATACTAAAAATTAAAGCTTTTATCTTTAGTTGGTGATGAGTTAAATCAATTTTTATACGTTAAACGTGACTCGAACTCGAGTCTATTTAAAACGGGGCATGAATCATTATCCATCTCGACAAAAATGTGAGCTCGATATATGAAGTTGGTATAAACTCTGTGGAAATAATTATGTTTACATCATAAGGCCATTGAGGTGATTTTGTGCAAGCTAAAAAAGTGGACACTGAATATGATGAGATACATGTAGGATTGAGTTTCAGAGATTTTATAAGTCTGTCGTGTCTGTTGTCTTCATTTTCAGCACAAATAGTAGTTTTGCTCAACAATAGACATGGAAAATGCTTGTATAAATCTCGCGTGAGTTCTATCAATAGACCAACTTATATGATATTTAAAATAATTGATATGTTAGTTTATATATTTTTTATTTAAAAGATTGTATGTTTTTATATTAAGCTGACGTATATGTGAAGCCTAACACGAGTGCATACAAGTAAATATCTTCCAAAGGATACATGGTGTAAAGGTATGTTCCTATAAAAAAATCAGAATGAAAGAGACCAGCCCTCTAACAAATGGTCTCCTCACTGCTGATTCAAACACTGATCACATGTTATAGGTAAAATGGCAACTCAGCAAATGTTTTCTTCTATATATCGGGTGTGCACTAATATTATCACACATGTATATATACATACATATAATTACACACACATATATATATGCTGGTGTTGGTGTATGTCCGATACATAGAAGAGAAATCCCTCAGCAAGTATAAGTATCAAAAAGCAAGATTAGAAATAAATACATACATGCTATAATTTGGAAAGTAACCTGATCAAAAGTAAACATATAACTTTCTTATTTCTTTATTTAGTTAATGATTAACCAATCACATATATTGGCGGAATTAATATGCTGTCCTAGGTCTAGAATAGGCCTTAGCCTATAGAGTCAGTATTAATTTACTAGGGGTGGGATCGGGTCGGGTATTTCGGGAATCGAGAAATTTGGGTCGGGTACCTGAAATGTCGGGTACCTTATATGCCTTACCGATTCCCGACCCGATTTGTTATCGGGTACCCGAACAATTCGGGTCGGGTACCCTATTTTTGGCTTTTTTTATTTATTTAATTTTTTTTTCTTCTAAAATACACAACAAAATTTTTTTTTTAATTTCTTGGCACCCGATCGGGTACCCGAATCTCGATCGGGTTTCAAGAAGGTACCCGATTCCCGACCCGAATTCTTGGCGTTCAACCAATCTTTATGTTCTCAGGTTATCATATCGAAACTTATAATTCGGGATATATGACTTGCAGTTTATTATAATGATCCGAAATCATACGAGAACATAGTTAATGAAGAAGAAAAAAAGAATATTATTTTTTGGTTGAGGCAATCCGTACATAAGAGTCAACGTCGGTGTCAGCCTTTTTTCCCACCAAATGCCTTCGCCACCACATTCTCTTTATCTCATATCTTTCTTTCCTTATCCAATCTGTTGAATGTCTTCT
The DNA here is from genome assembly GCA_907163345.1 of Haberlea rhodopensis. Taxonomy (NCBI): domain Eukaryota; kingdom Viridiplantae; phylum Streptophyta; class Magnoliopsida; order Lamiales; family Gesneriaceae; genus Haberlea; species Haberlea rhodopensis. Next base: position 6,224,995 of record CAJQUN010000033.1, on the reverse strand, counting down.
TCCTTCCCCCAACTTCAATGCATCCCAACTCATGTTCCCCAATTTCTTTTTTTTTTTTTTAAATAATCATTATACAGATTGGTAATATTTTTATGAATATATTTTTGGATTGATCAAAATATATTCAATCATTATTTTATCCACATTTCACCTTAAACTATTTTTTATATAAGGGGAGAGAAAAACATTTTCTGTCACGTGTGAGACTCGATATTATAGAGAGGGCTTATAATATTTTAACTACAAGGCAGAGCATAAATGCATATTAATATATTAATTATATATTTCCTTTAACTTGTGATGTTTTTTTTTTAAATATGTTAACATATTAATTATATATATTTCCTCGTGTCATCAAACAATTCAAAGTGAGGTAGAAGAAATTAATGAGAAATTTCCTGATGAGCAATTGTTTAACGCTGACATTTTACCTTGGTATGCAGATTATGCGAATTATATTGCTAGTGGCATCCTCCCACAAAATCCGTCTTTTTATCAAAAGAGATTTTTTTTTTCTGAGGTTAAACATCTTATGTGGGAGGAGCCCTATTTGTTCAAAGTTTGTGCAGATTAAATTATAAGGAGATGTATCCCCGAAGGGGATATGCAATCTATCTTGAAGCAGTGCCACGGTGAAGAGATAGGTGGGCATTTTGGCCCAACCAAAACAGCTTCTAAGGTACTTGACTCTGGCTTCTATTGGTCAACGTTGCCTAAGGACGCATTCATGTATGTTTCCACATGTGATAGATGTCAAAAGGTCGGTAATATCTCTAGGAGAAATGAATTACCCTTAAATAATATTCTTGAATGCGAACTTTTTGATGTGTGGGGAATAGATTTTATGGGACCTTTCCCAAGTTCATGTTCAAACAAATACATACTTGTCGCAGTGGATTATGTGTCAAAATGGGTTGAGGCGGAAGCTTTACGCACAAATGATGCTCGGGTGGTTGTGCAATTTTTGAAAAGAAAATTTTTTACTCGTTTTGGCACCCCTCGAGCAATTATTAGTGATGGGGGCACTCATTTTCGCTACAAACAATTTGAAAATCTTTTGAGTAAATATGGTGTCACCCACAAAGTGTCTTCACCTTACCACCCACAAACCAGCGGACAAGTAGAAGTTTTAAACCGAGAGTTGAAATATTTTAGAAAAGACGGTAACTCTTAGCCGGAAGGATTGATCCTCACGCTTAGATGATGCCTTATGGGCTTATCGAACTGCTTTTAAGACACCTATTGGCACATCGCCTTATAGGTTGATATTTGGTAAGGCATGTCACCTACAAGTTGAACTTGAACATAAAGCATATTGGGCTATTAAATGGTTAAACTTTGATTGTCATGTTGTAGGTGAAAACGTATTTTATAGCTAAATGAGATGGAGGAGTTTAGGAATCAGGCATATGAGAATGCCAAGATTTACAAAGACAAAACCAAGAAGTGGCATGATTCTCATATACAAAGGAGGAAATTCAATGTAGGATAGGGGTGCTTATCGGACCGGGTCGATCCGGACCCGATCCGAAACCGGACCGGTTAGTCCGATCCGAAACCGGAATCGGACTAACCGGTCCCGAACCGGTCCGGAACCGGTTTGATACCGGACCGGATCGGTTCTACTGTTTCGGATCCGATATCTTACCGGTTCCGGACCAAATGGATTCGGTTCCGGATTGAACCGGAACCGGATCCTTTTTTTTAAAATTTTTTCTTTTTCGATAAATCCTTTCCTTTTTTCCTTTTTTTTTTTAAAAAAAAAAAAAGAAAAAGAAAAATCCGTTTCCGGGTTGGAACCGGTCCAACCCGGAATCGGTGGAACCGGATCCGATCCGGTTCCGGTCCAAACCTGACCGGTTCGAACCGGTAACCACCCCTAATGTAGGAGAAACAGTACTCTTGTTCAACTCCAGACTGTGACTTTTTCCAGGTAAACTACGTTCTCGTTGGTCCGGACCATTCACAGTCTCCAAGGTAAACTCATCAGGCGCTATTGAAATTACCGAACCCAATAAGGGAACATTTATAGTAAATGGGCAGCGATTGAAGCACTACCACATAAATGAGAAAGGTGAGATGTTAACCTCTATCTGTTATCTTGATAACTAAGAAAAATGAGGTGACAGTCCAGCTTGGGACTATAAATTAAGAAATTTCTTCTCTCTATCTCTATCTCTTGATTGTTTTTTCAAAAAAAAAATCCAGTTCATCTTTTCATTTATTTTTCTTTTACTTATTACCCAGTACCCCCACCGGAGCATGATGATGACGACGATCACTGACGATCGTTGTCGAGGTATGTGTTTTGCTTTTGCGCTTATTGTTTACTATACATTGAAGGCAATGCATGTACTAAGTTGGGGGGGGGGGGGGGGGTGTTTACTGGTATCTGCTGTTTTTTCTTGTTACTTATCTTGCATGCCTAGTCTATCATGAGATTAGATTGTTTTTGAGCATATAAATTTTTTTTTTTTTGAAAAATGAGTTAATCATTAAGAAATAATGAATTAGACTTGCAACGGTATTGCATGATGATATTAATCCCCATCTCAACTAAAGTCTTGAAGATTTTTTTGAATATCTGTGGTTGAGTTAATATTCCAAAATTGAGGAACATCTTGAGCACTTTTGAGTCATGATTGAGGGAAATATATATGGGAAAGATTTTGTTAACTATGATTTGTCTAGAGGATCTTAAAGCACTCTAGAACCTATTTGAGGGCACTTTGAGGCGAAATTTTATAATTAGGAACTTGACTTGAACATGATTTAGGCGATCTTTGGAACGTTTGAGCCTTTCAAGCTTACCATGTATATATCAATCTCTAGTATCCCAATTTGAGCTTAATTGCAAAGGAATGGAGTATGTTTAACATACTATTAGCCCCCATTCAACAAGTTTTTTGGCAACTCATTATACCCACCTTTATGAGCTTAAATTGAAATAACTCATCCTTACCTAAAGGGAGTATAATGAATCTCATTAGATGCACATAACGTGTTATATGTTGATGAGCTTATTGTTGAAAAAATGATGAATGAGAAAAGAAAAAGATAGATATAAAGCCTTGAAAAAAAAGTGACTAAATAAGACCCAAAGTGGCCAAGGCTAAAAGAAAAAGAAGAGAAGCTCAAGTTGTGCTAAAATTGAATTTTACATGATTATACTATCTTCTTTGTGTTACCCTATCTTTTCTTTGAAGCCAAACACATAGGTCTAACATTACAAGCTTTAAAAGACCTATTGATCCAAGTCTAGAGAATAATTACATTAGTGGAGAAGTGCTTAAAAAAGTAGGCTTATGGAGTGTTTAATAGTAATCTCGACTTTGAGTTTAATAGCATTATTTGATCCTGAAAGTATATATGAAACTTAAGATTGGCATTAACACACACGCACGTTCCAATTTTGCGATATATTGCTTGCTTAGGAGAAAACACTTCTTGTTGATTATTGGATTGACTTATGGTTGATGTGTTAGTGGGATTTCTGAATTTTACATTTGAGTTGCTAAGTTAATTTATTTAAAGTATTGATGATGAACTTTGCATTTTGATCTTAATGCTTGCTCACGGACGATCAAGTCTAAGTTTGGGGGAGTTGATAAATTCCTGGATGATGTTACGCTTTTTGGTATTTATTTGTTTGTTTCAGGAATCTAGGTGGAAAGTTGAAGAATTAAGCTAGAAAGAAGAAAACGGATCAAACCGAGGCAAGAATTGAAGAATTTGAATTCTGACATAACCGATCAATCGGTAATGGAGCGCGATCGATCGAAGGAGACAAAGTTTTGGCCAACAAGAAAAAGAGGAGCTCGTGTGGTGTCCTCGTTACTTAATCCATTATGTATCATGTTAACATACATATGTGAGTCTGAATTAAGTACTAACAAGCACTGATTAAGAGTATCGTACTATTTAAGTTGTTACAGGGTTTATAAAAACCTATCAACTATACATCATATGTACAAACAACAACCTACTACAAGATAACTCCTAAGCAGTGGTTCAGCTCGCAGCGGAAAATGACTCACATCCCGTCCTTCCACATCTATGAGTCCCTACAGAAACATTCACACAATGTGAGTATAGATAAACAACTATCTCAGTGCGATATCAAAACACAATATCAATGATAAAGCAATAATAATCATATCCAATGTGAATGCTCTGTCTCATGCATCAACAAATGCAACTATGTCATGACATGTCTCATCAATCACCCTATTATCACGAGCCCAATATCATATGCCTATTCAGCTCAATATGTCAGTGGAACCACACCACATCTTCATATTAGCAGCACATATCATAGTACCGTACTCATCTGTGATAATAGCCAGAGTATATACCCAAACCAGGCGTATATCTCTCAAGCCAAAGCATATGTAGTATATCTATCGTGGCAACGATCCCAGCCAAAGCATATACCAAACCGGGCATATCTATCAAGGCAATGATCTTACCAAAGCATATACACATATCTATCAAGGCATCCATCCCAATCATATGAAATCCATGTATGTACATGCATATGATACTACCAATCATATGACACAAGGCTAACATAAATCATATGATATCAATACCATAACATCATCATCACATAATATCTATACTCCGTACGTCAACACGTACCTGGTATACGACAATAAAAATGATAAATCAGGCGTTGATGGCTAATTGCCTCTTTGCCCCGTCCCCTGTGATGATGCTACAAGCACATGAACAATATACCATGTTATAAGAGGCTTCAAAAATAAATGCCACAAAAATATAACATTTTTCATAATTCCTAAAGCACCGATCGATCGCTACCATTGCCGATCGATCGCCAAAACGTTCTGTCTCCTCGCGATCGATCGCAACTACTTGGCGATCGATCGCCACAATGCTCTGTTCATAGCGATCGATCGCTACAATCTCACCGATCGATCTACACATTTTCACCGCCTTATATTTTGGCTGTCCTCGGCGATTGATCGCCACACAAGCACCGATCGATCGCCGATGCCCAGAAAAATCAGAACATGGCGATTTTGAGCTTATCTCCATGGTTCTTCTTCTCCTACTCGAAATTAACCAATTCCACATGTTTCTTGCAATCTTTAGTAATATATTAACATGTTTCTATTATCTTGGAACTCAATTCTAGGCATAGAAACAAGGTATGATTCTAAGCATGCACACTTGGGATTCAACTTCATATAACTCATTCATAACTACACCAACCAATCTTAAAAGCATGAATTCCTTACCAATAGGTTATAGAACCACTTCACTCCACTTTCTTACTTGGTTTCCAAGTGAATTCCAAGCTAGAAGAGTCAACCTAAGCAAGAAGATAGAGAGGAGCTTGGTAGAGATTACTATGTGTGTTATGGTGTATTGTGAGTTTAAGCTCACTAATCCCCTTCATATAGCCACTTGCTATAATAACATGCTAACTAACATAAACATGTAAATCCAAACTCAAATTCACATGCTAATGCAACTTTAAATGAAAGGCAAAGGCATATGAAATTCAAGTCAAATGCATACTAGTCCATGTTGCTTGATATGCCACTACAATTCAAGTCATTTCTTTGCCCTACATCTTGTGCATCATGTTTCATTCCTTGACATATATCATATAATCATGTCATATATGTGAGTATTAACCCTCGGTTCAACCCGAACCCGAGTCCACATCGTACCGTCATTATTCCAAATTACGCCATAATCATATGACACGTATATAAAGTAAATCGAGGCATTACAGCTCGATCGATCGGAAGATTATGCTTGATCGATCGGAAGATTATGCTCGATCGATCGAGCATGGCAGAAGATTTGTTGAGCGAGATTGAAGAAAGCTAGATCGATTGGAAGATGATGCTCGATCGATCGAGCGAGGCAGAAGAATTCCTGGACGAGAAAAGAGAAGGTTCGATCGATCGAGACAATTTTACCGATCGATCGAGCAACAGAATTTTCAGAAAAAAAAAAAAGACTTGATTGAGTTTGATCTATTGGGAACACTTCCATCCACCTCCTCTTCTATAAATAAGGGACCTAGGGCACGAATTCAAAAAAACCAAGATCATATCATACACCATATATCAGTCTCCTTTCATCCTCCAACAATCATACAAATTTAGAGAAAAGCCTTTGAAGTGCAAGGAAGGAATCAAGGGAAGAAGTAAGGTTTCAACGCACGGATTCAACTCCTATATTATCGTACTTCTAAGCTTTATTTATTTTGATTTTTGAATTTATTGATGTTTATGAGGTTGAGAAACAATTATTCATCATGTTAGTTTGATTTGAACATAAATTAAGTTTATTTTATCAAGATTATGGAAGATTGTGATTGAGTTATTGATTTGAATGTTGTTTGAGTGGATTAATTCTTTTGTGCATGAATTATAATCTTAATGCTATCAAAGCCTTGCTAACTTTGATTGAATTTGTGAATTATAATTGAGATCGAGAGATAAAATTATAATACGCTATAATAATTCATGTTGTATGTTAAAGATTTAGATCGAGAGATTAAATCACACACGTGATCACTTTGAATTGAAAGATTTAAAGTTAACGGTTTTCATCGAGATTTATTCAATATTAAATTGGTTTAAGTGAACGAGAGTTACTTGCTTCAATTTAATATTAGTTTCAATATAGCTTGAGAAAGTGTATTGATTATATTAGAGAATCCGTCACCTTAAGAATTAATTGGTTAGTAATTGTTTTTTACAAACAAATCATTGACGATAACACAAGTGAACCGACATCTTGATAAACTTCTCGAGTGGAATTCCTTCGCATCTTCAAAGGAGTTGATTTAAATTTGAGTTTTTAAGTTTTTATTTTAATTAGATATTTATTCATATATTTCGTAGGCTAAATATAATTTTTCTAATTTTATTTGGTACTTATACGTTAGTCCCTGTGGGTACGACATCTCTATTTCTAAATCACTATACTAAAATTTGACATCGTGCACTTGCGGTCTAAAATCGCTACACTGAAATTAATTATTTAAAATAAAAGCGATCAAGTTTATTCAAACAGAATGGCTAGTGCATTGGAGACTTGTGTGGTTAAGTTTCTGGAGCAGAGAAATAAGATAGACTTAGTGACACATGCACCACTGAGTCTATCTGAAACAAGAAATACAAAAGCAATACCTAGTGGTCATGTAATTTACATGCACCACTGAGTCTATCGGTGCATATAAATTACATGCACTATAGACTCATGTATTGTTGGTGCATGTAACACACATGCACCGATAGATGCAAGCGATACATATAGAAGACTCATTGTGTGATTTCAATATGAATGATACAAATTGGAAATTTCAGACGTCATAGAAGGCTCATGATGTGAAATAGCAAACTGAAATAAGAAAGCAACACTTAAGTCTAAAGGTGCATGTAAATTACATGCACTACTGAGTCTATCGGTGCATGTAAATTACATGCAATGATAGACTCATGAGCTGTCGGTGCATGTAACCTACGTCCACCGCTAGATGCAAGTGGTGCACATAGAAAACTCATTATGTGATTTGATTTCAATTGGTTAAAGAAGTATCTTAAGAGAACATGAAACAAACTAAAAGCAATGCTTTCATAACTAAAATCATAACCATTGTTTTTTTTATCATCGAATCAACAAAATGGAGTATAACCACAAATCCATACATTACACATGGTCCGCACTCAATTTAGGGTGTTATTTAATAACTCGAATGAAGAACCAAAAATACTTGCTTCATCAATTTAGGTGCATATAAATTATATGCACAACTGAGTCCATGTATTGTCTTTTAATAAAAACGTATATACATACACAAATGGTTTGAATATCATTACATTCTCAAAATTTGCATTCAAACAATTGATCGAACATCTTAAATATATTATAATTTTAAGTTTCACATTAAAAATCTACCAACAGTCATTACAATAAAATTGAAATTCATAATAAATATAAAATTTTCATTCAAACAATTGATCGAACATCTCAAATACATTATAGTTTTGAGTTTCACATTACGAACAATCATTACAATAAAATTGAAATTCCTAAGAAATATAAAATCAAATCAACACATTCGGTAAATAGAAGATACATAGAAGAAGTAGATGATTCTGATTGCTATCAGGGATTGAGATTTTTATTTGACACAATCTGTTATAAAATAATCCCGTTTTTATAAAATTTTGCCCAATTGCTTAGTTTAGCATGGCGGTCGTGTTCTCCATCTTCCTCCTGAACTGCGTGATCATGGCGGTAATGTTCTCTATCTTCCTCTTTTATTGACCTTCGCCGCCAACGTCCTCCTCCACTCAATCGTCGCTGCCCCCCTCTTCTTTCACTCCAGAATGTTGTTGCTTGCCCTATTCGCCGACATAGCTTATAATACTGCAATTTTTCAAAGAAGAAAGCAGCTTTGATAAGTGCAAGTGTTTTGATAATTGTGGTTAGTTTGGTCATTGCATCCAAAATTGGACCCAGTTGAAAGAACTTTTTTGGTGGATTGGACCGAAAAATGTTTGTCATACTGGTACCGGCTCGAAATTGCCATATATATATATATATATATATATATATATATGTGTGTGTGTGTGTGTGTGTGTGTGGTTAAAGGTATCATAACGGGTCAATTCGAGTCAAACGGGTTATCCGACCCAATCTACCAACCCAAACAAGTTGGTCATTTAGGCCCGCCTCCAGGTAGATTGGAAAACCTTCAACTAAACCGCAACTGTGGGCCAACCCAAAAAAAAAATTATACAATTTTATTAAATTTAATAATTAATTATTACTAAATCATGTTTTAATAAATTATTCAAATTTTATTGTAAACTAATTAATTGATATAGCCCACGGTGAACCCACCCTAACCCGCCAACCAAATTGGTTGGCCAAAGAAAGTTGATGTTTCCAACTACTTACTATCGGTCCCACATGTCCCACAGGTCGTGGGACATACACTAAGACAATCTTTTCTCTTGTTGAGCTGGTGCAAGAAGGCCTCCGGACCGCAAAGTCATTCCTTATAACGCTAACAGAATATATTCATAGTTGAACTCCAGTACATAACATTGCTCGAACTCCCATAGCCAACCTTTAATGATCAATGATATCCCTGGTTCTGGAGGCCCAGTAGGTCTTGAGGGTCCGAACTTTATTTGGGCCATCAGTGGGGGGCCCATTTAGTCAACAAAGAAAATTCACTGCCCATCCCGGGTTATCCTTGTCGAGCTATCCGCCCGACCCGGCCCTACCAAGCTTATTGCGGCGCGATCACCTCTGTCCAGCAGCCACTATCGTTTCCGAGCCGGGGTGGCGAGGAAGTACACCAAGAGGCCGGGGAGGTCCGCCATGGAGCATGCCGCCCAAGCTGAGGCGCGGCCCCTCATCAAAGCAGGACGGCCTATCTTTAGCAAGGCAGCCGGGCTGAGGCGCGGTTTCCTCAATAGGTCGGGACGGGCAGTCATTGGACATGATAGGCGAGCTGGGACCACCTAGGGTGGTCCTGTGTACCGGGACTAGGGTTGCAGGAATCGGACACCTATTAAAGCAAAAGCTGGACCTGCTAACCAATCAAAGGGTGGCCAAGCACTGCAGATACGAAAAGCATATTCTCGGACACAGAGAATCACCAGAGCAAAAGGATCGTACGAAGTAGGCAACAGATGCAGATGGTCCCCCATCTGTGGTCCCCCATCTGTGGTCCCCCCTCGGTTTCAGATATTGTCTCCAGAATCCCCGGCAGACCAGAACCCTTGGCATCCCCCCCCCCCTATAAAAGGGAGAGAGCCTTCCTCTAAGAAAAAATCCAATCATCGGAGATCCAGGAAGAAAAACGAGAGGATCCTCCGGATTCCGGCCCCAATTGCGACTCCGCAAAACAACACATACTTTCCCATACATAAATTCATTTGTTACCAACGCGAACCAAAAGGAGGGGTAACAAATTGGCGCCGTCTGTGGGAAGATTTGAGCGGAAGACGTTGAGACGATGGTAAGAACAAGAAGAACGGAAGCAGAAGAAAATCGAGAGCACCACGCCTCCACCAATGGCGAGGAGCAGCGACTGCCCGGGGTAAACATGACAGTGGGGGCTTTAACACTGGAGCAGCTCACTAGACTGATTGCAGTTACGGTGGAACAGACCATGAGGAAAAAGGAAGGTCCGTCCGAGGGAGTGCATGGGGAAAGCTCCCAGCAGATGAAGGATCCCGAACAAGGAGCAACTTCTCGTCCTAAAGCGACTGCTGTTCCAGACCTGGAGGGCCAGGTGGAGGAGCTGAAGGACGAGGTCCAGAGGATGAAGAAAGGGATGGGGGGTACCTCTGTCAGGAGGGGAACCCCTTTCTCGGGTGAAATAGTCAACGAGGAACTCCCAAATAACTTCCGACCCCCCAATGCTGGGGAATATGACGGGAGCACGGACCCAGAGGAACACCTGGGCAGGTTCGAAAATGCTGCCATGCTACATTGTTACTCGGATCGCCTTAAGTGCAAGGTGTTCCTAACCACTTTGGTGAGGTCGGCCCAGAAGTGGTTCAATCAGTTGGAGCCGGGCTCCATTACTTCCTTCGCCGGATTTAGCTCCGCGTTCTTGCATCAGTATGCCAGCAGCAAGCGGTATAAGAAGACCTCTCTGAGCTTGTTCGAGATGAGGCAGGCCGAGGATGAGTCGTTGCGGGAGTATATCAAAAACTTCAATACTGTGATACTCGAAATATCGGCCTGCCCGGCGGAAATCCTGATCAGCGCCTTCACCCAAGGCCTGAGAGGAGGAGACTTCTTCCGATCATTGGTAAAGAAGCCTCCTGTTACCTATGATGATCTGCTCACCAGAGCGGAGAAGTACATCAACGTGGAGGAGGCCCAGCAACTGAGGAGGAAGGAAGTACGGAGGACTGGGGAGAAACGGATCAGCCAGGGCGAGAAGAGGCCAGTGGAAGGGGCACAGCTCGGTCGATTTTCCCATTATACGCCGTTGAAGGTCTCCAAGGAGGAGGCCGTCCGCATATGTGAAGACAAACAGGTGTTGCAAAAGCCGGCACCAGCTAGTGTGGAGCCGAGCAAGGAGGCCCCGGAGAAATACTGCATCTTCCACCAAGCGACTGGACACACCACACAAGATTGCCATCGTTTGGATGAGGAGCTGGAGAAGGCAATACAGAACAGTTCCCAGTTCAAGCAGTTGTTGTCCCGACCCGTCCCACAAGGGGATAATCTTCCTCGGGGAAGGGGTCGAGGACCGTCGTGGACAAGAGGGAGAGGGGGACGGACCAACTTCCGTCCTCCGTTCCGTGGTAGAGGACGTGCTCGAGGACCCCCAAGGAGCTTAAATGACGTCAACCCTAACCGTGCTGACTCCCCAAAGCGGGGAGTCATAAACATGATCTCGGGCGGGACAACGGATGGGGATTCCAACAGGGCTAGGAAGGCTGTCAGCAGGAGAGAGACCCTGAGTGTAGGAGGGATTTGTGGAGCCGAGGAGGAAGTGGTTGTCAGTTTTGGGCCGCGAGATCTGGAAAACATTTGCACACCCCATAATGATGCCTTGGTCATACGAGCCACTGTTGCCAATTATGAAGTCGGGAGGGTGTTTGTAGACACAGGTAGTTCCGTGAACGTGTTGTTTGATGAAGCTTTTCGGCAGATGGACTTAGGAGGGTATCACCTCGAACCAATCAACACCCCACTATTTGGCTTCGCTGGGCACACCGTGTACCCCCTCGGTCAGATTTCCCTGCCCCTTTCCCTGGGAGGTAACGAAGACCGGAAAACAAGGCTGGTCACATTCACCATTGTGGCGGCCTCGTCTTCATACAACATCATTCTGGGGAGACCAGCTATGAACGAGTTCAGGGCGGTGGCCTCAACCTTCCACCAAAAGATAAAGTTCCCTGTAGGAAAAAGAGTGGGGGAAGTTAGGGGAGACCAGCCCTCATCAAAGAAATGCTACGCGGAAACTGTGAAGTTAGAGGTCAAAAGATCCCGAAGGGGCGGTGATGAAGGACGGGAGGATAGGGGGGTGCAGATGGTGCAGGAAGTGCAGGCGATGCGGGACGGGGAAGAGGAAATCATATTAGTCCCAGGACAGCCCGATAAAACCACGAGAGTAGCGGCTGACCTAGACAGCGTCCTGAAGCACGACTTATCGAAATGCCTGTCCAAGCATGCCGGAATATTCGCCTGGTCCCCGACCGAGTTAACAGGGGTGTTGCCCTCTGTAGCCCAGCACAGGTTAAATGTCAATCCAGAAGTAAAAGTGACCCGGCAAAAGAAGAGGCATTTTGGACCAGATAAAGACAGAATTATCCGAGCCGAGGTTCAGACCTTGCTGAGGGCCGGACAGATAAGGGAGGTACAATTCCCCACTTGGTTGTCAAACGTGGTTTTGGTTCCCAAGTCGGCGGGAAAATGGAGGATGTGCATCGACTTTCGTAATTTGAACAAAGCCTGTCCCAAGGACTGTTATCCCCTACCTCGGATCGATCAGCTGGTGGACTCCACCTCGGGGTATGAGCTGTTAAGTTTCATGGACGCGTACCAAGGATATCACCAAATACCCTTGGCGAAAGAGGACCAAGATAAGGTCAGTTTTATCACGTCGGATGGAACATTCTGCTATGTGGTCATGCCCTTTGGCCTCAAGAACGCCGGGGCCACATACCAGAGGTTGATGGACAAAGTGTTCGAAAACCAGGCGGGAAGGAACATTGAGGTTTATGTGGATGACATCTTGGTAAAATCTAAAGGCCAGGCAGACCTACTGCCCGACTTAGAGGAAACTTTTGCCACACTAAGCAGGTTTGGTCTGAAATTAAATCCAGCTAAGTGCGTATTTGGTGTGAAGAGCGGTAAATTCTTGGGTTTCATGGTAACAGAGAGGGGAATCGAGGTCAACCCGGAAAAAGTTAGAGCAATTCAAGAAATGACCTCACCTCGCAGCATAAAAGAGGTGCAAAAACTGACAGGGAGGATTGCGTCCTTAGCTCGTTTTATTTCCAGGTCAGCTCATAGGAGTTACCCTTTCTTCCGAGTGCTAAGAAAGGCGAAAAAGTTCGCTTGGGACGACGAGTGCGAGGAAGCTTTCTCTGACCTGAAGAAGCACTTAGCTGAGCTACCAGTCCTGGTAAAGCCGGAGCCCGGCGAGAGGTTATGGATCTACTTGTCTGCTACAGAAAGCGCTGTTAGCTCGGTACTGATAAAACAAGACGGTACGGACCAGAGGCCGGTGTACTATGTCAGCCATGCACTGAAAGGGGCGGAACTCAGATACACAGAGGTCGAAAAATTGGCATTAGCTTTGGTCCTAACCGCAAGGAGGCTGAGACCCTACTTTTTGTCACACCCCATCTCAGTGCTAACCAACAGCCCCATGGGGAGGATAATGACCCAGCCTGATGTATCGGGTAGATTGGTGAAATGGACAATCGAGCTCGGCGAGTACGACGTAACCTACCAACCTCGGTCATCCATCAAAGCCCAGGCTTTATCAGATTTCATCGCGGAAATGATAGAGGTTGAAGCTGAGGAGCCCTGGAAGGTGTACGTGGATGGAGCAGCTAACAGTGAAGGCAGTGGAGTGGGGATTGTTCTGATATCCCCCGCGGGTGAGAAAATGAAGGTCATTATCAGATTAGACTTCCGGGCTTCTAATAATGAAGCAGAGTACGAGGCTATACTGATCGGGCTGAGGTTGGCAAAAGAGGTCGGTGCCAGCCGAGTGATCCTTCACTCGGACTCCCAGCTGGCCACTCAGCAGGTGAAAGGGAATTACGAAGCCAAAAGCGAGAAGATGATAGAATACTTGAAGGCTATACAGGAGATGTCAGAAAGTTTCGTGGAATGGAGCATAGTGCAGATCCCTAGGGAGGATAATCAGGAGGCCGATGAGCTCTCCAAGTGGTCAACATCCCTGGTTCCTTTGTCGCAGAGGGAGTACATATTTCAGACAGAGTTGATTCCGGCAGCTCGGCCCGTCACCGAGGCCCCCGAGGTGTTGGGTTGGATGGCTCCGATTTTGAACTACTTAAGAAAGCTGGAAGTACCCGCTGATAAGAACCAAGCCCGACGGGTGAAGAGGCATGCATTCCGTTTTGTTCTGATAGAGGATGTGTTATATAAGAGATCATTTGCCGGGCCCCTCCTCCGATGTCTCAACTCGGAAGAGGCAGAATATGTGCTGAGAGAAATTCACGAGGGATGCTGTGGAGATCATCTCGGGGGGTTGGCCCTGGCCAGAAAGACTCTCCTTGCTGGATATTTCTGGCCTACCCTGAGGAATGACGCGATCAGGACTGTAGTCACTTGTGAGGGTTGTCAGAGGAACAGTAAGTTCCAGTCAAGGCCAGCAAGTCTCATGAAAGCAGTAACATCGGCCTGCCCTTTCGATAAATGGGGCTTGGATATCGTGGGACCTTTCCCGGTGGCCCCGAAGCAAAAGAAATTTCTGTTGGTGGCTGTAGATTATTTCTCGAAATGGGTCGAGGCCGAGCCTTTAGCCAAGATCGCCGAGGAGAATGTGCTGGACTTTCTGTGGAAGAATATAGTTTGCCGTTTTGGAGTACCCAGGAAATTAATATCAGACAATGGGAGGCAGTTCCAGGGGCAGAGGTTAATGGCTTGGTGCAAGGAAATGAAGATCGAACAAGCCTTTACATCAGTAGGTTATCCGCAGAGCAACGGGCAGACAGAGGTCACCAACCGATCAATTGTTCAAGCTTTGAAGGCCAGACTGTACGGGGTTGGCAAGGACTGGGTGGACGAGTTACCAAGTGTGTTGTGGGCTTACAGAACGACAGCTCGCGTCCCAACTGGAGAAACGCCTTTCAGCATGGTATATGGAACGGAGGCCGTGCTACCGGCTGAGGTCGGAAAGACCTCTGCCAGGGTCCAGGCATATGATGGCGACAATGAGGAAAACCGGGCTCTGGACTTGGATCTGATCTATGAGAAACAGGAAAGGGCGGCTATAAGGATGGAGGCTTACCGCAGCAAGATAGTCAGAGCCTACAACAAAAGGGTGGTACCCCGAAGTTTTCAGGTGGGAGACCTCGTCCTCAAAAAGGTCAACCCAGCAGGGGATGTAAGAAAGCTTGACCCCCGATGGGAGGGACCATACAAAGTAGTCCAGAAGCTGAGTTCCGGGTCGTACTACTTAGAGGAGGACGGAGGCCGACGCCTAAAAAGACCTTGGAATGCATATCACCTCAGAAAATATTATTCCTAGGCAGTTATTTCAATTCAATGTACGAACGCTGTTTTTTAATGAATTTTTCCTTTAAATCTCTTGTACGAAATTAAAAATGCAGGTCCGCCCTGCATGCTAAAGCCCAGGTGTATGAGGCTCTGGCACAAATTAAAAGTGCAGGTCATCCCTGTCACTAAAGCCCAGGTGTATGAGGCCCTGGCACCAATTAAAAGCACAGGTCCGCCCTGCATGCTAAAGCCCAGGTGTATGAGGCCCTGGCACAAATTAAAAGTGCAGGTCATCCCTGTCACTAAAGCCCAGGTGTATGAGGCCCTGGCACCAATTAAAAGTGCAGGTCATCCCTGTCACTAAAGCCCAGGTGTATGAGGCCCTGGCACAAATTAAAAGTGCAGGTCATCCCTGTCACTAAAGCCCAGGTGTATGAGGCCCTGGCACCAATTAAAAGCACAGGTCCGCCCTGCATGCTAAAGCCCAGGTGTATGAGGCCCTGGCACAAATTAAAAGTGCAGGTCATCCCTGTCACTAAAGCCCAGGTGTATGAGGCCCTGGCACCAATTAAAAGCACAGGTCCGCCCTGCATGCTAAAGCCCAGGTGTATGAGGCCCTGGCACAAATTAAAAGTGCAGGTCATCCCTGTCACTAAAGCCCAGGTGTATGAGGCCCTGGCACCAATTAAAAGCACAGGTCCGCCCTGCATGCTAAAGCCCAGGTGTATGAGGCCCTGTCACAAATTAAAAGTGCAGGTCATCCCTGTCACTAAAGCCCAGGTGTATGAGGCCCTGGCACCAATTAAAAGCACAGGTCCGCCCTGCATGCTAAAGCCCAGGTGTATGAGGCCCTGGCACAAATTAAAAGTGCAGGTCATCCCTGTCACTAAAGCCCAGGTGTATGAGGCCCTGGCACCAATTAAAAGCACAGGTCCGCCCTGCATGCTAAAGCCCAGGTGTATGAGGCCCTGGCACAAATTAAAAGTGCAGGTCATCCCTGTCACTAAAGCCCAGGTGTATGAGGCCCTGGCACCAATTAAAAGCACAGGTCCGCCCTGCATGCTAAAGCCCAGGTGTATGAGGCCCTGGCACAAATTAAAAGTGCAGGTCATCCCTGTCACTAAAGCCCAGGTGTATGAGGCCCTGGCACCAATTAAAAGTGCAGGTCATCCCTGTCACTAAAGCCCAGGTGTATGAGGCCCTGGCACAAATTAAAAGTGCAGGTCATCCCTGTCACTAAAGCCCAGGTGTATGAGGCCCTGGCACCAATTAAAAGCACAGGTCCGCCCTGCATGCTAAAGCCCAGGTGTATGAGGCCCTGGCACAAATTAAAAGTGCAGGTCATCCCTGTCACTAAAGCCCAGGTGTATGAGGCCCTGGCACCAATTAAAAGCACAGGTCCGCCCTGCATGCTAAAGCCCAGGTGTATGAGGCCCTGGCACCAATTTAAAGTGCAGGTCCTCTTTGCCTCATAAAGCTCGGGTGTAGGAGCGCGGGTCAGGAGGACATCATCTGCTTGGAAATAATTATTCCCTGAGATCGGGTCGGATTGATCCTTTGTGCATCTTGGAGTATGTGGATTAACAGGTTAGCACTGTTTTAAGATTTAATTTTGTTAGAATTATGTTAGTCGCGGTTACACGAAGGCGCTATGCGGCATCCAGTTCTGCCCGGGGAATTATGTTTAAGTTGTATTGTTTGGATCAATCCCAATGTGAAATCACGGGTTGGCTCGGCTGATATAACGGGTCGGGACGCTCGTAAAATTGCGAGAAACCAATTCCTAACAAGTCAAGGCAATCAAAATTCAAAATGACTTCAGTACAAAGGGGTGCCTCCGAGGCACATTAAAAAAAAAAAAAAAAAAAAATAAAAAAAAAAAAGAGAGATACAACGGTTAAGTCAAAAGCAGTTCAGACTACTTGATGAAGTCGGGGGGGATGCTGGCAATGATGGCATTAAGGTCCAGGAAGTCGTCAGGGTCCTGGTCACTGGGCGGGAAGCCCTGGGCTTTGAACTGGCCCTTGCACCCCTCGAAGCCGAGGTCCAGAAACTTAAAAGCCTTGGAGGCCAGCATGCTCGTAAATTCCTCCGACTTAATAAAGGCTTCGCGTCGGTCTGATTCACCTGCTACATAGGACTCCAACTCGGACCTAACCTTTTCAAGCTCAGCCCCGACATGGGAAAGTTCTCGCTCCTTCCCGACCAGAGCAACACGGAGCTGTTCTGCCTCCGCTCGAAGTCGGGTCATCGAGGCCCTATAAGACTCCAGTTGGGCAGCGTCCGCCTCGGATTTAGCTCTAGCATTCTCAGCTTCTGACTTTGCCTCCCGAGCTGTTTTCTTCGCGTCTCTTGCTGATTGGCCGTAGTTTGCACCCCGACGAAGGCTCTCGCACATCATCACTAGGCCCTGCAGAGAAAAGGGGGAGAGGGACTCAGCAAACAAAAAAAAAAAAAAAAAAAAAAAAAAAAAAAAAAGAAAAAAAAAAAAAAAAACTTACTGATAGGGCCCGGGATACACCTTCCTCTGCTAGGGGTTTCCACCTCAGCTCGGACAAGACTTGCTGATCAGCGGAGGAGGTCAGACACTCGACGATCCGGGCGGACAGACCCGAAGGGGCAGAGTTGATAAGGCTGACATCTCGGGTATAGCCCACTGGTACCCCTGGTGAACCCGGGTCGGCAGGAGCGACTGATAGATGACTGGGGGGGAAGCAGGTGGGGTGTCGATCTCATGAATAACCGGGGAGGTAGCCACCTCTTCCCGCGTCCGGACCCTAGCTGCACCTCCGTCCCTTTTTCTTTTCCTCAGGCCTGTCTCCAACCCAACCTCCTCGGCGCGAGGAGGGCTGGCCACTGGAAACGGGTGGTTTGGGGGAGCATCGGGCGCACTGGGGGGTTGGCTCGAAGGGCCCGCCCCGGCCGCACCTTTCCCCGCCTTTTTCTGAGACGCCATGGTGGACAGTAGCTGCTGGAGAGACATGTTATCTACAAGACAAAAGATTCAGCTCAGACAAAAATAAAAAATAATAACTATAAATGTATATATTTAAATATCATAAGCGGGGCCGGGGAGGAAGAACGTACCACCAGGGACGTCTGGATAGGAGCTCAGCCCAAAACGCCTGAGTACGTCCTCCCTGATTAGGGCAGCTGAATCAAAACGCCGACCCCCAAGGGTTGAGATAACCGTTTGAAAGAACACGTCATCTTTATATTTTTTGGGCAGAGGTCGAGGGGTAGGTAGGGTATCTCGCCAGGCCATTGGACAAGCCCAGCGTCGTGGTGGTTTGACAAAAAAGAAGCTCTGTTTCCATCCCTTACGGGAGCTCGGGATGTTGTTTAGAAATTTGTAAAAGGTCCGGGCACCAAAGTAAAACGCCCCGGGAGAGGGGGTTTTCTTAACTTGGAAAAAATAATTAAGAAGGGTAGGGGAGAAAGGCAGACCCAAGGATCGGAAGAGGGCAATGACAGATACTAGGCTCTGGTAGGAATTGGGGGTGAGCTGGCTCAGAGAGACGCAGTGATAGTGGGAGAACTCCTGGAAGGGAAGGGGGATAGGAAAGCGGAGTCCGCTTTTAAGCTGCTCAAGGAAGAAGGGAAAATACTCGGGCGGGGGGAGGTGCGGACGCTCACCAGCCCTAGGGACCCGTACGTCGTGATCTGGGGGGATAAACCACGTGCGGAGAAGGTGCTCGGCCTCAGGGGAAACACACGAGTCGAGGATCTCGTACCAAGGAAGTCCGGCCTGGGCCAGGCTCCTCGGGTCGAGAACCTCGAAGGTGGGGAGACTAGGGTCAAATACCCTAGGAGGGACTTGTCGGAGGGGCACCACCTCGGGAATGTCTCCCTCAGGAGCATCTGACCTCCGACCCGAGGGACTGGGTAGATCAGACCCCTCGGCCTCCTCGTCCCCCCCTCGAAAGAGGGCACCGGAAGTGGAAGAAGTAGAGTGCGACATTAACACAAAGGAAGGCAGAGCTGACTTACAGGGTTTTTGGGAGAGGCAATTGATCCGACCTAGAGCGCAAATGGGGGAAAATGACTCGAGAGCCTCAATTTATAGAAGATGTGGCTCGTGGGCCGAGGAAAGCCTGGCCCAAACCAACGATGCAGATGAAGGGAGATGAACGGTCGGAGCACCAGATACGGGCACGTGGCCTGACGGCTTACTAGGGTTTGGTACGGGATAGCTGTCACCCCGAGGCCAGAAGTTGTCTAGTCAAAGGACCGGGGGTCAAGAACCAATAAAGTTCGCCACAAGCCCATTAGTCGAGGCAGCGCTGCACTAGCTCGACTAGATGGGGATACTGATGATATCCCTGGTTCTGGAGGCCCAGTAGGTCTTGAGGGTCCGAACTTTATTTGGGCCATCAGTGGGGGGCCCATTTAGTCAACAAAGAAAATTCACTGCCCATCCCGGGTTATCCTTGTCGAGCTATCCGCCCGACCCGGCCCTACCAAGCTTATTGCGGCGCGATCACCTCTGTCCAGCAGCCACTATCGTTTCCGAGCCGGGGTGGCGAGGAAGTACACCAAGAGGCCGGGGAGGTCCGCCATGGAGCATGCCGCCCAAGCTGAGGCGCGGCCCCTCATCAAAGCAGGACGGCCTATCTTTAGCAAGGCAGCCGGGCTGAGGCGCGGTTTCCTCAATAGGTCGGGACGGGCAGTCATTGGACATGATAGGCGAGCTGGGACCACCTAGGGTGGTCCTGTGTACCGGGACTAGGGTTGCAGGAATCGGACACCTATTAAAGCAAAAGCTGGACCTGCTAACCAATCAAAGGGTGGCCAAGCACTGCAGATACGAAAAGCATATTCTCGGACACAGAGAATCACCAGAGCAAAAGGATCGTACGAAGTAGGCAACAGATGCAGATGGTCCCCCATCTGTGGTCCCCCATCTGTGGTCCCCCCTCGGTTTCAGATATTGTCTCCAGAATCCCCGGCAGACCAGAACCCTTGGCATCCCCCCCCCCCTATAAAAGGGAGAGAGCCTTCCTCTAAGAAAAAATCCAATCATCGGAGATCCAGGAAGAAAAACGAGAGGATCCTCCGGATTCCGGCCCCAATTGCGACTCCGCAAAACAACACATACTTTCCCATACATAAATTCATTTGTTACCAACGCGAACCAAAAGGAGGGGTAACAATCAACATCAACGCTTCTTACAGGCCGCTTTGAGAGATCTCATCTTTAGATCCGTCTCAAGCCGAACCCAAAAATCCAATAGGTCCAACTTATTTTGACAACTCTATATATCGCAATACACATCAAGAATTTTCCTTTGTGTCGGTTGGGCTGAAAAGTTAATCAAACAGCTGGTTCATTCAGACCTACACATTCAATGAACCCAACATATCACCTCTACGCGCTGTCATTTGCGTGGCCTACACCCCCGACGGAATGAGCCACTTATTCTCCACCCTACGCATCCCTATCTCACTATCTGTTTGCATTCTCTTCCATTAGATCTCGATATTAAAAAAAAAAAAAAAAAAAGCTAAAATTAACCTTTTATAAACTAGTGAACTCAAAATTAGTAATCAAATAGTTATCTTTTTATTAATTAATTCTAAAGTTATATTTTAGTATTAATTGTTTTATTTATGAAATTCGTAAAATTTTCAAAGCAATATCATATTATGCTTTCCGCACACTCAATGGCGTAACATTGCAAGGGTAATGCTGGGCATTGTCCGGCAGATTTCCTAGCCTATTAAAAAAACTAAATTTTTAAAAATTAACAATAATTTTATTTTTTTGAAAATTTACATTGGATGGAGCACACTCTGACGACGTACAACGTGGCTCCACCAATATTTGGGCAAATTTTGAACTTGATGAGGTCGAGCTCAAAAATAATATGTTTTAGTCGAGCTTGAACCCAAAACACTATAAATATATGTGTTTGTTATTGTAAAAGTATCAAAATTAGGTTTGTTTGATGATGTCCTTAAGGGTAGTACTCTTAGGAGCATTATCACCATTTATTTGGAATCTTTTTTTTAAAAGGAAAAAAAAAAGATTCAACTTGGATGGTGGATATTGCTCCTTGAGGACAATGAGATTATGTTCGTATTAGGCTATGAAATTCAATGTAGTAAAATATTTCAAGAATTCTTGATTTGCAATATATGGAGTATACATACTATTTGTTAAGCATGGGCACCAATTTATAATTACCTTTACTAATCTCAAGTCAATTGATAAACATATTTATTTTCACGTAATACAAATTACTATAAACCATTTTAATAAATTTTGTGAAATAACAAGCACATCATATTCTCATTTTTCAAATTCTCAACATTTCAAAAGTATTTCAATATATACCCTTATACAAATACAGGATAAAGTATTTCAAGTTTAATTAACTAGATTAAAAAAAATTAGGAAAAATTACAGGTATCTCACATGTAGAATAACTTTATTACAACTCGTTGATATGTAATTCGAACAATAACTGATGGACTATCCGTAGAATTGCTATATTACAAATTCAATCTCTCTAACGGATAGATAGAACCTGTCTCCCATAAGATTTGACCTAAAATATATAGTATGAGAGAAAACATTATTGTGTAAATTAGGGGGAGAATTTATAATTGTTCAAACTAGATGGAGTTTATATGTAATTCACCAAAAATATATATATATGCATGCGGTTGATGAAATGTTGGATTGCTAGCTATATGGACAGGGGCGGAGCCACACCCATTGTGGGTGGGGCTCCAGCCCTACCTTATTTTTTTTTAAAAAAATATTAGTAGTGTAAATTTTTTAAATTTGATGTTGTAGCCCAACCCTATATTACATCTTCAAACCTATTTTTGATATATATCCTGATCAGCCCTAGGTAATTTCAAATGCTAGCTCCGCCACTGTATACGGAGGAGTTACCTACTGAATCTGCTAAAATCTTTGTCTGAAACAGATTGGTCCACAATACTTTGTATAACAATGCTGGAGATTGAAAGGACCTATAGATCGGTTATCTTGCTTCTCTTCAATGTTTTTTATGCTTGGATGATGCTTATATATATGTAAAACATGGTGTAGAAATATATCTTATCCGATCTTTATTATAACTTTTAACGGCTAGTAATCAAGCCATCTATTTTTTTGAATTCAACATACAACTTGGACAAACAATTAAAACATGTTTGTGATTAGTCAAATTTGATGGGTTTATGTAAGCAATGATGTAATTGTTTTTGTTTCTTTGCCTAATCTCCACCTATAAATAACCCACTCATTCTTCATTCCAAAATCATCCCAAAAACACAAATCTTTTCTTTTTCTACAAATAAAAGTGTTGAGATAAAAGTGAGATTGAATGTTAGAATATCATAAGGAGATTTTATCATTGTAAGGAATATGATTAGTGGAGAGAAAGTTAACATTAAAATCAGAGTATTCTGAATGAAATACTTTGTATTCTCAATTCAATTGTCTTATTTGTTATCAATAAAGAATTAATCTCATTGAGGGTTCTTGAGTGAACGTATCACAATGTAGGGTGGACAACTATAAATCTTGGTGTTCATCTTGTTCAATTGTTGATTATGTGCTTGTGATATCCGCTGCGTTAATGTTGATTTCACTGGTACTCCAACACTAACGTATGCATTCATTTTATAAAACGCTAAATTTTAAATGGTTAAAGAATTTCATTATGTAATCTACGATTATGGTAAATAATCTAAAGCTATTTTAATTAAAAACCAACCTGACTGTACTTTAAATTCCCTCTGTGAAGCAGAAGCCCAAGACCCAGTAACTTGTCGATCAGAACTCAAATGGGGAGTAAAGACATTCAGAAATTGACGAGATTTACAGCTAATTAGTTTATTACAAACGATTTTAGCACATGTAATAAAATACCTCACATATAATCCTCTGAAACTTACGAAAATTAGTACAAAATATTCTTTGCAACATTTTCGGTGAATAATCAAGCAATAGTTCAAGAAAATGATGGTTGCTGTTGTATTAATTCTTTTGTACTGCATACCCGACTTATTGTATCAATATTTTTACAATAATAATCTAATACCTTTGTCCCACATTGGTTGTAGATGAAAATTTAAAGTGGTTTATAAAGGCTTACAATAGACTATTATAGCAACTTCGGTTAACCATTTTCGTAGAGCGAGGACGGATACAAAGTAGTTGCTATAGGAGCCCATTGTGCAGTCGCGTTTGTGCGGGCTTGGGCCCGGGGCGTGACAAATAACCACTAAGTCTTTAATATTTTTACAACAACAACAACAACCACTAAGTCAATATCCGAATTACTGTATCAATACTCGACTTACTTAACCAATATTTTTACAACAATAATCACTAAGTCTGTAATCACAATACACTGAGAAATCACAATGATATGATATGATATGATAATTATAAAACAAGCCTTACATAACTCCTTTATTTTTAAAGAATTAAAGCTTTTAATTTTAAAACAATGATACATTACTGCCTCATCACAACTATATATGTAATCTTCTACGTATATACATATGAAAATTAATTTAGATTATATGTTAAAAGTATGATTTTGTTTTATATGACAGTTAAATTAAATAAATATATAATTTAGTGCTACCAAAGAACTGGACTGAAAAAGTATACAACGGTAGGTTTGATTTCATGTTATAAAAAAAAATTGAAAAATAGAACACAGCTTTTACTATTCTTCACTTATTATTATTATTATTATTATTTATTTTTACTCCTTAAAAATCGTACATGGCCGACTAACATCGTAAAATTCTAAAACAATAAGGGGCATTAAGATAATTTTATAGCTTCGAGTTGGGTAAAACAGTAATACCGCATTTAAGTACAAAGTGTGTAGGCAAACAACCCTATCTCTGCAAAGTCCGCAATTTTTAGAAACTATCGCTCATATCTAAATTATAACAATTATTGATTGGTGCATGCTGCATTGAAATTCTTAGGTGCATCGGATCCAATCTTATATACTAACATACAAATGTATATCTATATATATGTTGATGTATGACATAATTCTTTTATACAAAAAATTCCTGCTCACTTTTATATTGTGACTCGTTTTTAAATGAAATAAATTACAAATTAGACCCGACCACGGTTCAGAACCGCCGGTTCGACGGTTCAAAAAACATCGACCCTTACCTTAACTTTCGTTGTCAATTCCGGTTACGGTTCATGAACCGTCGGTTACGATTCGGGTTACGGTTACGGTGACGTTTGACTCTTATTTTTTTTAAAAAAAATTAAAAATATTATTAAAATTTGAAATAAAGTGTAAAATGTGTTTGAATGTATTTTCATCCATGGATTAAATATAAAATAACGTGAACTAAATTCAAGCTCAAAGAATTAAAATGTATAAGATATATTTGTTTGGTTAATATATATAAATTATAACATTATATTTAGATCAACAATGCTCTTATAACTTAGTGGTTGAAGCTAATTATTTAATTTGGAAGTCATAAGTTCAAATCTACACCATAACATATATTTTAAATTTTAAAATGGAAAAAATTAAAATAACCCTTGAACCGCCGGTTCACGGGTTAGCAAAATTATGACCCTTAACCGGCCTTTCTATAGACGGGTCGGTTACGGGTCCGACCCTTCAAACCGTTGACCCGGTTAATCGACCCGTTGACCACGGTCTGGTTCCGGGCCGATTCAAGGTCGATGATGATCCTTGATCGGGTCTATTGCAAATCAAGTGATTAATATATTTTTAATCCATAAAATAAATATTTTTAAAAAAATTACTTCTAAAAGTAATTTTTTCTATGTTTTCAATAAATTGCTCTGACTTAGATTTTGGAGTAGATGTTATTGTTTATTAATGGATGATTATTAGCATTACTACTACTGAATAATTTAGGGCTGTAGTTGGAAGAGAGATGTAGATACTGTACATCTTTCTCCATCTGTCCATCACTTCATACTCCCCTCATTTCTCTCTCACACAGTCCCATACACTGTTTCTTTCATTCAAGAAAACCCTCAAACTCCGACATGTTCCTCAAATTTCCATCAAAATCAGCATTAAATTAAAAAAATTATAAAAAACCCTTTTTTATTTAGTGGGAAGCTGCACGATAGAAACAAATTAAAGCTGTGAGTCTTTTGCAGCCTTTCTTCTCTCCATATCTCCTCCCTTTATAGCTGACAGATTTCTTTCTCTTCTCTCTCTTTTTTCTATAAAGTTTCCTCTCTTGATTTCAGATGTTCTGTGCAGATTCAACTTTTATTTAATTATTACATTATATTTTTGAAGTATAGTTACTGTTGTTCTAGCTGACACTGTAGTTTTGAAACTTTGTGTCTCAAGGGTTTCAACAGTGGAGCTGGGGTTTTGTTTGGGTGGAACTTGTTGGGGAAAGAGCAGACGAAGGGGAAATGTTGGAATATGAATGGGGGAATCCTTCATCGATCATGCTTTCTGGGGAAGAATCGGTCCAAGATTCTGAACAAAACCGCCCAATTTTCGATCCTTACACCACCCAAAACTTTTCTGAAACCACGGGGTTTGTTAACGCTGAGACACACTTCGGCAGCGGCGGCCACCTCCAGTTTCATCATCCTCATGCCCAGAACACAAACACGCAAATCAATGATTTCTACGATACTCGCGTATATGGTGGTCTTTCTTCGTCATATCAGGCAGGACCTCCGGCTTCTATTCTCAGTCTTGAGCCCTTTGGTCCGACCGGGTATGTGGTGGTGCCGAAGAGTGAACCGGTGGTCGGAGGGCTGGAATTCAACCCTGAGCTTAACGTAAACGCGAGTAGAATCGGGCTTAATTTGGGTGGGAGGACTTACTTTGCCTCGTCGGAGGATGACTTCGTGAACCGACTGTACCGCCGTTCGAGGATTCTTGAACCCGGTCCTGCGAACACCCCCAGGTGCCAAGCCGAGGGCTGCAACGCCGACCTTAGCCATGCTAAACACTACCATCGCCGCCACAAGGTGTGTGAGTTCCACTCCAAAGCCGCCACTGTCGTGGCAGCCGGTTTGACTCAGCGGTTCTGCCAACAATGCAGCAGGTTTCATTTGTTTCAATTTCAAATCACTAAAACTCCCTCGTAGTTTTACCATAATAACGTTCGCAGTGGATACCAATACCATTCAAGTTTTAAAAAGACTGGTTACCAGAGCTAATACGTACTAATATAGTACACGTAAAAGTTGCAATGATCGATAATGATGAGCAAAAAGGTACCTTGAAATTAGCAGCCATGGTGAGTTACTAATAAGGAACTGACTAAACTGCCCTTTTGGGGTGTGAAACAGATCAATGATTGATTCGCCATTTCTCTTCCGTGCATGGGTGATCCCGAGGACATATTTGTCCTTAAATTAATTTTTGCCCCTGAAGTTCGATTTTGTTCATGGTTGGTGTAGTTCCTTCTTATAGTAATGCGCAGCTTTTTTTTATTCTATTTTCGATCTGTTTCTCAGCTTTTTATCATAATACAAGTATTTCTAATTATTTTGTTGACTAATACAAAATTACAAATTTGTGATATAAAGTCATGTTTTTCATTTCTGCGCATATTTCATGCTTTTTTTATTAATATTTTCACTAGAATTGATAATTGTAGGTTCCATTTACTGTCGGAGTTCGATAACGGGAAGCGAAGCTGCAGGAAAAGGCTAGCCGATCACAACCGGAGGAGGCGAAAATCTCAGCAAACTAATCAAGAAACCGGCAGTGCCAACATATTTCAGCTTGAAAACAGTACTGGCCCCAATTCTTCTTCGGAAAACTTAGCGGCGAGTAAGAATAAAAATCCATGTTTGTTTTTTGTCCGACGTGAAAAAATGTGTGGTTTTTCTTAAGATCAAATTCGTCATGCTGATCAGCAACAAAATCAGGAACTTAGTTGATTAAAGACGTAGCCATGATTCAAAATTTAGCTAAAAAACAATCACGGTTGCTAAAAAAAACTAAATTTCGAAAAATTAACACTAAAAGTTTATTATTTGCAATGGCATGAGCTGGAGCCGACCTAGCCTATAGGTTGGCTCTGCCCAAGATCATGCTCATTCTCCGCTTGTCTGTATTGCTTTTTACACATTGACAAATATTAACTAAAATTTCAGGGTCACCACCGGATTCCGAGCCTCATTCTTCTTCGGTCACGGTTGCTATTTCACCTCCTAGAATTTCACTGGATTGTTTCGGACACAAATACTATAGAAGTGGCACAGACACGAGCATGACATCAACAAGTTCACTCTACTTTTCGAACGTGTCTTAACCAGTCCGGCTCACCCTGATGAGCCGGACAGTCGGTTAAAGCTGACCCTCCAAACCTACTTGGATTCTTAAGGTTCACAGTGACTGCCTAGTACTAATAAACATAATGCAGAACTTCGATTTTATGGTGAAAAAACAGTAAATTGTTTAATCCTATCGGCTGGTTTAATTCTAGTCTTTGATCAATACAATTTATTTATTTTATAATATATGTGTACAATGGATAACTTATATCTGTGTTATGCATGGATATGGATATTCCCCGGATTAGAAATCCCAGTTGCATCGCCAAGTCTAGCTTTAAAAATAAGCAGAGGGATATTAATTAGTTCCATGTGGGAATGTTATCTAGTCGGAGTTTCATCAGTTTCCTTTTTGTTATAAAGGGTTTATTTTTGCAGGCAACACTCATGCAGCTCTACTACTATTTAAGGCTATGGGCATTATTTTGTTTTTGTCTTGTACCTCGATATTTTCTTGTGGGGGTAAACTGTAAAGGAAAGAGAATATACTTTTGCCTTTTTTAACTGCGGTAAGAATTAAGTCAACATTGGAGGATCGAGCAATGGTAAATGTAAAGTAGAAATATCATTATTATTATTCTCAAAGGGTCATAAAAAATTGTTTTCTGTGTCGAAATCACGACATATTCTAGAGGCATATGAAAATCTTTTTTTTTTTTTTTAGGCATTGGGAGGGGAATTTTTTGTATTACATGTCTAGAAACGAGAAACGGAGACATTCCAAGAAATGGGAAATGACGACAACCAATTTGGCAACTGTCTTGGTGTCAACGGTATATGAAAATATGTGGATCCTTAATTCGCATTTCTTTTATATAATTTACATTAATATTTAAAGTAATAGAACACAATGTTTCAAGAATAAATACAAACAATAAACAAACATTAAAAGAAAAAGTGTTTACCCCTTTTGCATCAAAGGTTTCTCTTAAAAGATTCTATAAAAAAAGTAGATCAAGTGACTATCAAGTAGTTTGCACAATAATGTAGTTAAATAATATATTCTATATTTCCTATTCAAATTGATTGATAGAATGGATAATAAATAAAATATTAAAGTAGCTTGAAATTATAAATTAGGATAATAAAGAATTAAAGATCTCCAACTGTTAAATACTACTTCAAGTGTAACGTACAATAATTCTTAATAATTTAAACTAAAAAATTGAATCTTTCTTTCAGTTTTGTAGCTACACAGCAGATTCTGCAGTGCTATCACTCATTTCAACCCAATATTTTTTTTTACAATTTGCCATATTTACGTAATTACACCCTTCTGGCATGAACATGTTGGATTGCAATAATTACATACTTTGAGATCGATCGAAATGTAATATTTGAGTTGCTATACAGTTTAAAGATTAGAGTTGCACCGTTACCACTATCTATAGCTTTTGATAAATCGGCAAACTCTTGATAATACATTTGATATCAGAGTCAATTGAGAGGGAGATTGTTGGTGTGCAATAATTATCCCCGTTTGGAGAGCGATACAATGATAATACTTGGGCTATACTATACGAGCTAAAGATTAAAATTGTACCGTTACCACTAGCTATAACTCTTGCCGTTTGATCTACAATATATTCTGTTGAACGTAAGTTTTAAACATAAACCAGCTATTAACTCTTTTTCGTATGGTTCTATATAATTTAGTATTCATATACATGGATTGAGGACGTAAGGTATATTCCGAATGTGAGAGATTTCCTAACATGGAAGAGTAATATCTTATCCGTCACGTGACATGCACGTGTTTTTTTTTTTTTTTTGTTTTTTTTTACGTTGGCCCTCCACAAATGTTACTGTTATAAGATGCCACGTGGCTAGTCTGAAAACAGCATGTTGAGCTTGGGGACCCTAATCTATGTTATGCAAAATCACCTACACTTCATTAGGGTGCCTTTCTTTCTTTTTTCTTTTTTTTAAAAGTTATTTTATGATCTAAATCTAAATCTATTAGTCATTATGAATATGAAATTTCTCTCCTTCTGTATTATGAACCGATAAAATTTATTTAAAACTCTCACAAAATAAAATTATTTTTAAACAATTCATATACAAATTAATTTTTTTTTCCATATGAGTTTGAATGAAAATTTCCCCTTTTATTAAGAATGGTTTATATCATGCACATAAGGGCGGAGGGAGGGGTGCGGGGTGGTCTCCACACCCTTCAATTCTTTTTTAGTGTTTTTATAGATTTTTTTTAAAATTTGTTTTTCACCCTTTATTTTTTTAACAAAAAATTCACCCCCTAAATTAAAATCGTGGTTTCGTCCCTGGCCCTGACTATACAATATGACACTGGCAGGAAAAAAAGGGCAAATTTCAGGCCGGCCGGTACCAGAAGGAAAAAGTTTTTTCATTCCAGTCTACCAAAAATAATTGCTTTCAACTAAGTCTATTTCATGTTGCAATGACCAAAATATCCCTAAATTATTATCAACAAAATCCAACACGCCGTCTTCAATAATCCTTTCTTTTCCGAATAATCTCCAACACATCATCGCAAAATTGCGTACATCGAAACTGAGACATCACACAGTCGGTGAAGGAATGGTTGGTTGCCGCCGCCGTCTCCTCATCTAGCCGCGACATCACACAGAAGAAGGCGACGGATTATGATGATGGTTTTTTTGAATTTGATGGATTATGATGATGGTTTTTCAGGACGATGTTGTGATGTGGGTTTCTTTAACGGCACAAGTTCATTACTGTAGGGAAGAAGCGAGTGAATTAATTTTGACTACAGTGCATTCAACATGTTTGATTAATTGTTTGAATGAAATTTTTGATTTTTTTTTAAATTTTAATAAGGTGTTGCATTTAATTTTAACAAATGCGCTGCTCGGTGCATGTGAGATACATGCATCGATAGACTCAAACGATGCATATCTGATACAAATACACAAAAAATAAGTTAATTAGCCATACAGCAATAGCAAAATCAAGCATATGCATTAGAAAGCTCGTAAACACGCTTCATATTAAAGCTCTGCATGTAAAAGTTAAAGCTCTGCATGTAAAAATATGATTAATTCATATTTAAAGCTCTGCATGTAAAAATTACTCATCCGATACATGTAAATTACATGCATCGCATGAGTGATATGCACTATATGAGTCGTGCGGTGCATGTAAAATACATGTACCACATGAATAAATTTTTACATTCACCTTTTTTGTAATTTTTACATGCACCGCAAGACTCATATGATGCATGTCAATCATGCGGCGCATGAAATTTACATGCACCGGATTAGTAATTTACATGCACCGGACGAAGTTTCCACAATCATGAGCCTTCTCTGATGTCTGAAATTCCAAATTTATATATTTCATATTGAAATCATATAATGAGTCTTCTGCGTGCATCTAGCAGTGCATGTTGGTTACATGCACTACTGAGTCTATCGGTGCATGTAATTTACATGCACCGATAGACTCAAAAGTGCATATGTGATACAAATACAAAAAAAATTAGTTAATTAGCCATACAACAATAGCAAAAGCAAGCCTATGAATTAGAAAGCTCGTAAACCCGCTTCATATTTAAAGTTCTGCATGTAAAAATATGATTAATTCATATTTAAAGCTCTGCATGTATAAACTACTCATCCGGTGCATGTAAATTACATGCACCGCATGAGTGACATGCACCATATGAGCCTTGCGGTGCATTCAAAATACATGCACTACATGAATAAATTTTTGCATGCACCTTATGAGTATTTTTTACATGCACCACAAGACTCATATGATGCATGTCAATCATGCGGTGCATGTAATTCACATGCATCGGATGAAGAATTTACATGCACCAGATGAAGTTCCACAACCATGAGCCTTCTCTGATGAAATTCCAAATTTATATATGTCATATTGAAATCACATAATGAGTCTTCTATGTGCACCACTTACATCTAGCAATACATGTCGGTTACATGCACCACTCAGTCTATCGGTGCATGTAATTTACATGCACCAATAGACTGAAAAGGTGCATATGTGATACAAATACACAAAATTTAGTTAGTTAGCCATACGGCAATAGCAAAATCAAGCCTGTGCATTCGAAAGCTCGTAAATCTGCTTCGTAATTAAAGTTCTTCATGTAAAAATTATAACTCTGCATTTAAAAATATGACTAATTCATATTTAAAGCTCAACATGTAAAAATTACTCATCCGGTACATGTAAATCACCATATGAGTGACATGCACCATATGAATATTGCGATGCATGTAAAATACATGCACCGCATGAATAAATTTTACATGTGTAGTATGAGTAATTTACATGCACTGCAAAACTCATATGGTGCAAGTCACTCATGCGGTGCATGTAATTTTCATGCACCGGATGAGTAATTTACATGTGGGTTACATGCACCACTTTCATCTAGCGGTGCATGTGGGTTACATGCACCACTGAGTCTATGTGTGCATGTAATTTACATGCACCGATAGACTCAGTGATGCATGTAATCTACATGCACCTAAATTGATGAAGCAAGTATTTTCGGTTCTTCATTCCGGTTATTAAATGGCACCTAATCAGGTCATGGTTCCATTCACCAAGCAAAACAAAATCCATGACTTGGTGACATGAGAAGTGTTATGTGCGAAAACAAGGAGGCACTTATCCTAACCAATTATCATACCAGATATTGCAAGAGTGAGACAATCAGATAATTTTTGATTCCGCTAATTCCTGAACATGTAGCATACATTTCCAATCAAAAGAATCAGTTTTGGACATAAAAACCAAAATAGTATGCAAATCACATTATTTCCCAAGAACAGAAGAAGAATCAGAACGACTCGTGGACCTAGGGTTGAAACCAGGCGAATTAAGTGCAACATCAATGGCGGATCTGCAAGAAGAAGTGGATGAACGCCCTAAGCCATAGAAATTAGTGAAGTACTGATCATCTATGGCGGGTTTGCCAGATGATGAAGAGGAGCTGCAGAATCGCGAGAAGTCATGGAATTGATTCGCGAAACCAAAAAAATTCAAAGTAAATGCGAGAAAAAAAATCACAGATCAACTTCGATCAATCGATCACCTGATAAAGGCAATCTGGATCTAAATTCGGATCATTCAAACACAACAAAGAAAATGATCTGGTTGAGGGGGGATGAAGGTGGAGATCAAGTGGTATTTTAGACATAGTTAATGGACTAATTAGATTAGTGATTGCTAAAATAGACTTAATTGAAAGAAGTTTCTTAAAAGTTGTATTTAGTTGAAAAAAAAGATATTTTGATGGATTCAGTTGAAATATGTTTTGGTAAGTGGTACATATGTGTAATTTCCTCAAAAAAAAAAAAAGCAAAAGGAGAAAAATATTACCCAGCTCTTTGTTGGAATATATATATAATTTCTTCGATGACACATTAACTGATTAACAAGTCTCCTCTTTTATCATCAGAATTGTGGGATTACCGAACACTGCCCAACCCACTAATTTAATTTAGACCCAAAATTAATATTTTTTTTAGGTATGTGAGATTACTGTATTTAAAATTTTAATTTAATTTTATATTTGGAGATTTTAGCTAATGCATAGAGTATTTGCACTAGCGGCCCAAAGACCGATGTGGCAGGCCTGCTACCAAAATTTACGTGGGCCAGAAATGGGACTGCCCAATTGTACAATTTTTTCTTGAGGAAATTACAAGAAGGTACCACTTTTTAAAACATCTTTCAACTAAATCTAGCAAAATATTTTCTTTTCAACTAAATATATCTTTTGAAAAACATATTTCACATAAGTCCAATTTATTAAACCCTAATCTAACTGGTCTATTTTTATTACTAAATTACCCCTATTGCAAGCAATAAAATCCATCATAAAAAATTTGATATTTCTAACATAACGATTATCGTTTTCCGAAACTTTTTTCATCCAATTCATTGAGCAGCTGATTTCGATCGTGTTTTAATTAGTTTTCTGATTTTAGATTGTTCGATCTGTCCAATATTCAATTAACTGTTAATTGATCAAATTTTCCTGAGAATTTTATCGTTAATTCTGATGGATAATGAAATCATGATTCTTTTGAAATTTAGAGAGGAAACACTGGTTTTGAATGTTAATCCCGGTTTCGAATTCAGTGATTTAATAGGCTGTGCATATGCTAAGTGGTCTGATATGAATGCCGATGAATTTTGTTTCAAATACTCAATCGATGGGCATCCTAATTGTTGTTTGAGTAATGCGATTGATATGAGAAATATGTTTTTGTTGTGTAAGATGATCAATCTTTGCTTGTTGACAGTGCATGTTGTTGATGGTAATGCTTCATTGTTGAGGTCTGTTGATGAATGTGTTGGTAGTTTACCGATTGTGTCTAGAGGTGCATGTGACATACATGCACCGGTAGACAGAATTGCTTGTGGTATAAACTTTTTGACAGAGTCAAGCGGTATACGCAATATACATGAACCTATAGAGTCTATTTCTGCCCGTGATTTACACCCATCAATAGAATCAGGTGGTGCACATATATCGACAAAACAAATTTGCAGTTCACCATCAGGTCTAGGACTTGATTCAGAATATCGAAGATGCAATATTAAAGGCAAGGAGAAGTTGTTGTTATGTTCTAGATGGTCATCAATTATTAGTATGGTGGGTCAAGTATTTAGAGGTGGTGTTGAAGAGTTTCGAAGTGAGTTGAGTAAATATTCCATGGAGGTTGGGTTTGATTACAACTATGTGAAAAATAATAAAGATAGAGTAGTTGCTGAATGTTCTAGGAAGCATGTTGATGGGTGTGGCTGGTTTGTGAGTGCCAACATTTCACGTGTAAATGGTTCTTTCTACATAAAAAAATTGAACAACATTCACATGTGTGGTCTACGAGTCATGAAAGACAAATCAAAAAGGATTGTTTCACATTTAATATCAGAAATTATTTGTGAACGAGTCAGTTCAAATCCAAACTTTTCTGCTAGGTCTGTAATGGAGTTAATGAAAAAAGATTATGGGTTGGATATAACATACATTAAGGCATGGAGAAGTGTGGAGAAGGCTAGGTCTACTGCTTTTGGAAATTATGATGAGTCTTTCAAGGAGTTGAAGTGGTACATCGATGCGGTGAAGACGACTAATGTTGGGAGTTTTGTAGAGCTTGAAGTTGACGACTGTAACCGATTCATCCGTTTGTTTGTGTCGTTTCGTGCTTGTATGGATGGTTTTAAATTTTGTCGCCCTATGTTATTTCTTGATGGAACTTTTTTGAAATCCCGTTTTAAGGGAATACTTCTGTCAGCTACTGCAAAGGATGGGAATCAAGGTAAGATGCAACAAGATTATAATATAAATGAGATTTTAAATGAGATATAAAATTAATCGGATCGAATGCGGTGCATGTATTATACATGCACCGCTAGTCTACCGGTGCATGTATATTACATGCACCGATAGAAATAGGATTCTCTATCATTTAGTACTACATATGCATGTAATAGAGAATCGGTGCATGTAGTTTACATGCACCGAAAATTTATCGGTGCATGTATATTACATGCACCGGTAGAACTTGTCGTATCTAAATGTACCACTAAAGGTTATATAAGTGCATCATATAACATAAATTGTATTTTTTGCTTTATATGTTTTGATTATTTTATTGTAGGGTTGTTCCCCCTGGCTTTTACTGTTGTGGACTCTGAGAACTTTGATAATTGGTGTTGGTTTCTATCTTGTCTGAGCAAGATTGTAGATAATGGTGGAGATATTGTTTATATATCTGATCGGAATGTTGGTTTGATGGAGGCTTTACCCGTTGTGTTTGGACCTTCTCCAAAACACTTTTTTTGTCTTTATCATTTGAAATGCAACCTCCGGGACAGATATGCTGGCAAACATTTTTCGAACCAGTTTCGGGAAAGGATGTGTTACTGTTGGATGAGTGTGCATATTCGCCGACGGTGGCTATTTTCACAGAGAAGCTTGCTATTTTGAAACGAGAAGGTGGTTCAATTGTAGAAGGGTTTTTACAGGGTCTATCTTTGGAGAAATGGACAAATGCTTACTCATGCGGCATGCGATATGGAGAGATGTATTCAAATGCAGCAGAGTCTTTCAATTCGTGGATATTAGAGGCAAGGGGTCTGCCTATTACTCATATGGTGGATTGTATCCGGGTTAAGCTAATGAGCTGGTTTTATGATAGGAGATCAATGGCTGCACGATGGAGTGGGGTTCTGTGCGCGAAGATGGAAAAGAAATGGTATTTTAACGAAAATCAAGGTCGTGCATGGAATGTGAAGATGTCTACTGACTGTTGTTTCGAGGTGTTTTCATATCCTTCAGTTACTGTGCGCCTTGATGTTCGTACGTGTACTTGCTATCAGTGGCAGCTTGATGGATTCCCATGTCCTCATGCGATTGCTGTATTTAGGAGGAACAAGATGGCCATAGATGAAGTTGTTGATGTATATTTCCATGTTCGTACTTATAAGAGTTGCTATGAAGGAGTTATAATTCCGATTCCAGGACGTTCAAGTGATGATTTTGCTCAAATTGTCACGGATATGAATATTTTACCACCACAAACAAAAAGGCAACCGGGTCGTCCAAAGAAGAGGAGAATTAGATCCAAAGGTGAAAACATTCGACAGTTGCGTTGTAGTCGGTGTAAAAAATACGGACATAATAGGAAGACTTGTAAGGAACCTATTTGATGTTTTTTGTAAGTTTATGTTGAACAAAATTTAATTGTAGAAATTATTTGTTTGATTTGTTATTGGCTATTTAATATAATGATACAAATACATACAATTTATTAGTTGCATGTAATTTACGTGCACTTATAGATTTAAGTTTCACATATAGGTGCATGTCATATACATGCACCAAAAGATTCAAGTTGAACATGGATAAATGAAAATGTGTATTCTATCGGTGCATATGATATACATGCACCGGTAGAAACAAAATGTTAATGCATGTTAGTTTACATGCACCTGTAGACAGATTATTCAAGCATTCCATGTTATATAACTGCAATTTAATGGCTATTGGTCCATGTGATTTCACATGCACCTATTGAAAATGTTGGATAAATGCAATTAATGAATTATCGGTGCATGTATATCACATGCACCGATAGAAACAAAATTTTACTTAATGTTTGTGTATTTACATGCATCGTAGTATCATTGTAAAATATATATTCAAGCTCGCATGTATGATAAATGCAATTGATGGTCTGCCGATGCATGTGATTTACATGCACCGATAGAAAACAAATTGAAGAGGTCATGTTATTCACATGCACCGGTTGATTCAAGTAGTTCATGTTTGATAAATGCAACTTTGTTTTATTTTAGTGTATTTACATGAATCGTTAGTCTCATTTGGTGAATGCGAAGGGACACACAATAAAAATTAAACAAAGAGCACTTGTAGGATTCAATTTTTGTCCAGTTTATCATTAACCAACTAAAACACCAATATGAGTCTGTACAGTTATCCAATAACAAAATATATATACAACAAAGTATTAATCGTTGTCTTATACATTTTGGAGGATGACTTTCACCATTTTTGCTCTATACATACTATTTATATCTACATTTGAATGCTTGGGCACTTCTTGTCCTCTCATAATTCTTTCCATGTTCATGCAAACAAACACGGCACAGTCTGCCGAGCCACCCTTTTGTTGCATTGCTTCTTTGAATGTTATGATTTCGTATGTATCTTCACTTGGACTGTAGGTGATGCCTGCTGAAATGGGAGACTCCTGAATGATTTTCTTCATCTTCTCTTCAACGTAGACTTTCTATATTTTCGAAGAAGTATTGTTATCAACTGGTAATTTTATAAAAAGTATTGAATTTAAAAAAATAAGTGTATTTAAAGTAAACCTTACCAGTAATTTGGCCTTTTCAAAGTAATAATCTGTCTCCCCCTCAATTCGTGGCCTTATTGAATTGTAATGAGTCCAAACTGACTCTTGAATATCAAAGACAAGTAGTGTCCAGTGGTATCCTGGTGTTTTTAAGTGGTCTTCTTTGCCTGGGGTGTTTATTGGAAAAACCAAAAACCTATATGACATTGCCTCTGGTAGGAATTTATCAATGTTGTTTTCTGCTGAGTCTTTGTAGTAGCTTCCTAGTGAGATCAGTGCTGCGTATTGCTGCGAATTTGTATGAAATAATTGCATGATAAACGAATATCCAAAGTTGAATGGTATGATTGCACTTTGTTTAATGAGAAAAAAAATATTTAATAGTTGAATTTTATTACCCAACACATGCTGTTGAACACATAGGCTATCTTCTTTTTTCCGGTATTGGCAATCTGGTTATTTACAATAATCGTCCAACGGTCAATCATCTGTATGTAATGATCAATCAGTTTCACAGATATATATAGTAGTTCATGTGCGAGACATACACCTAATATTATGTCGGTGCATGTTTACATGTTTGATAAATGTAAATAATGGTCTACCGGTGCATGTGAAAACACATGCACCGATACCACAAATTTGATTTGCTACAAGTTATTTACATGCACCGCTTGATTCAATCATTTGTAAGTAATGATCAATCAGTTTCACAGATATATATAGTAGTTCATGTGCGAGACATACACCTAATGTTATGTCGGTGCATGTATACATGTTTGATAAATGCAACTTATGGTCTACCGTTGCATGTGATTTAACATGCACGCATAGAAACTAAATTTTAATTAATGCTTGTGTATTTAAATGCATCGTTAGTAATTATCAAGTAAAATCATCATAAAAGTTTTATTCAAGCATTGCATGTTATATAAATGTAACTAAAGGTCTATCGGTGCATGTGATTTCACATGCACCGATAGAAAAAAAGTGAATTGGTGCATGTTATTTACATGCACCGATTAACCAAATGTGAATTAATGTTTTTTAATCAAGTAAAACCATTAGAAAAGTATAATGCAATTGACTTACATAGTTGGCAAGAGGTACATCGTGAAGGATTTCAGCAATATCCGATACAAATAGCTTTCTGTTGGTGAATTTGTCTTTCCAGATAAGTCCCCTGCACACAGTTGAAGAGTCAGTGTCAAGGAAGCGTTGTTTAATTAAATTAGACGTACCATTTTCCATGGTTCTTGTTTATATTCATTATGTAAGCCTTTTCATCTGCTGTTAAGAGCTTCATGGCATGCATTGTGGTTTTGAACTTGAGAGGTCCATTATCTTTTTTCGTCTTCCCTTTTTGTTTATTGTCGCTGACGAAATCATCATCTCTCAGCTCTAGATCTACGGGATCATTAGTTGTACCTTTGTCTTTCAGACTTTGTAATGATTCCATTTCTGCAAAATTTTTATTTCCCTCTTCGTCGTTTTTCTTGGTCCTCTTTGCCTTCCTCTTATCAGGGTACGTGTGGTCCAACTCCATTTTTTGCTGCCTGTCCTCCCTTTTCTTGATCCTCTTGACAAGGGATGTTTGTTCTTGCTTTTCTTTAAGGATCTGTTCTTGTTCTTCATTAATGATGAAGGAGGCAGCTTTGACATTGAGAAGCTCATTTTTCAGTGAATTATTCTCATCATTTACCCTTTCAAGGTCCGCATAGAGCTGTGTTATGATAGTTTCGAGCTCATCTTTCTTTCTTTTCATATCTTCGTAATTGTCTTTAATTTCTTTGATTTGCTCGTCTCTCATTAAAAGATTTGTTTTGTTTCTTCCAGCTGGGCTGTTAGTTCCGCATATTCAAAAATGCGGTGTTGGAATTGTTTCTTGCTCATGATCAAAGGAATCAACAATGTTCTTCAGTTCTGTTATTTCATTATCCTTTGTCATGAGCTTCGCCTTCAATTCTTCAATCTCTGTTACAAGTACTGCAGCTTGAAGAATATCTTGTGCTTGTGTGTCATCAAGTTCATTCATTTCCTCAGACAGACTGGCGACATTTTCTTCGTTCTGGGCTGGTTCCTCATCAATAGCTACATCCACCATGTTGCCCTCCATTTCAATGTATTCATCATTGTATATATTTTCCTCTGTACTTAGTTGCTTCAGTTCCATGAGTACTCCGGCAATGGTGGAGTCCGCTGTTGTCAAACATTCAGCTGTTTTAATGTTTGAATTCAAATCGGGAAGTTGATATGTCATTGGAGCTTCTGTAGCACAAACAATGGCTTTATTCAGCATTTCATCTTCTTCAGCAGAAATTTGCAGAGGTTTTTTTACTATCTGCAATTGAATTGTTGGAAGTCTAGTTAAATTTCATGCACCAGCATAGTTTCATTGCATGCACCAGTATAGTTAAATTGCATGAACCTAATGAAACTATCGGTGCATGTATATCACATGCATCGATAGAAACAAAATGATAATTAATGCTTGTGTATTTACATGCATCGTTAGTACATATCAAGTAAAATCATTATAAAATATAAGCCTCACATGTTGTATAAAGGCAACTAATGGTCTACCGGTGCATGTGAAATCACATGCACCGATAGAAAAAAATGTGAATTGGTGCATGTGTATTTACATGCACCGATTGAATCAAGTTGTTCATGTTTGATAAATGCAACTTTGTTTTATGCTGTGTATTTACATGCACCGGTAGTTTGGTTTCAAGTAAAATCATTATCATTATAAAGATTTATTCAAGCATCGCA
Organism: Haberlea rhodopensis; assembly: GCA_907163345.1. Classification (NCBI taxonomy): domain Eukaryota; kingdom Viridiplantae; phylum Streptophyta; class Magnoliopsida; order Lamiales; family Gesneriaceae; genus Haberlea; species Haberlea rhodopensis. The sequence continues at coordinate 6,184,819 of CAJQUN010000033.1, read as the reverse complement.
TGTTATATAATTGCATGCACCAGTATCGAAAAATTGCATGCACCAGAACAAGTTAAATTGTATGCACCAAAATAGTTAAATTGAATGTACAAGAAACTTACATAATCACGGCGCGAGCTCTTTGATGTCAATGTTTTTTGAATCCTTTTGTAAAAATCCTCAAGATTCCACTTAAGGAACCTTGGGATAAGGTTGGGCTGGACAGGATTTATGAGCTCTGTCCTCTCACATAACCAATACTGCAAATTATATAGAATCGATGTTATTATATAAACATGAAGAAATAATTGTTGTTTAAAGATTGATTATAAAGACTTCTTACAGGTAGTAGTAGAACACAGCCGGAGTGTTTTTCCAGAGTCAGGCTGCATCATCAGGCTGTTTAGCAATGTATTCAATATGTGTTTGGACCAGTCGTAGCTGCAAATCATGTCCAGATCCTCAACAACCGATGTGTACGCCCATGGAATGTTCGATGATTTTGTTGATATGAAAAAGGCTGCAAGAATTGTATAGGGTCACCAAACGAGTATGTCATTGACATCAGTATCAATGTTGCTTTGTGCCTTTATTTTCAATTTTTTGTAGATTAAACTCTTGCTCATCCTATGTCTTTTTATCTCCTTTCTTTTCTGGAAAGCATCTATATAAGAATTCCGTACGTTCGTAATCCTGAAGCTGCATATTCAATGTCTTCCTTTACCATCTCTTATTCCAAAGAGTATACGCACATCATTTGTCCTGATTTTCATTGTATATGATCCGAATGTGAAATCTTGAGTATTTCTGTTGAAGCAGCCAATGATGTCTTTTATTAATATGTCACGCTTTTTGCAATAATCAAGGACAATTGTGTTGGAAAAAATGGAGTTCAGTAAAGGCCAGAACGGTGTCTTCATTAGCACTCTGATGTGAACTTGATGAGTTCAAGTGCCTTTATCTCTGTTATAACTGCCTGTAGGTTGGCCCGATATGTAGTTTGTTTATTCCATCTTTTTGTAATTTCTTCTGAGCTTGGTGGTGATGTAGGTGCTACTGAGAGAAAATTATATGTTCAGTTAAAAACTAGAAACAATGAATTTAATAAATTGACTTATTCGGTGCATGTAGATAGCCCGTAGGTGCATTGTAGGTACAATTGGTGCATGTAAGAATTTCCGGTGCATGTATATCACATGCACCGATAGAAGCAAATGTCAATATTTACATGTTGGATAAATGCAATGTTTTATAATATGCATGTCGGTGCATGTATGTACAATTGGTGCATGTAATAGTTATCGGTCGCATGTATATGACATGCACCTA
>CAJQUN010000033.1:6024192-6183011 GCA_907163345.1 Haberlea rhodopensis | reverse complement strand
AAAATAGCAGGACACAAGTTTCGATCTATCTAAGGCGTATCCGATACGTATCGGTGTCGTATACACGCGTATTCGTACCCCAGAAGTATCCGATATTAAGCGTAAAATTTTTGGAGTATCGGTACAAAATAGCAGGACACAGTTCGATCTATCTATCATACCTTCAACATTCAAAGTACATTTTGTTTGATTTTAATCTTTCCACCGCCTATGGCACCAAAGTCGTAGTGAATTATATTGTATACATGTAGCTATTAGCTACTCATTATATGCAACTTTTTACTGATTCCGGGTCTAAATAAATTGACTGATTCCAGCTAGCTCATGCCATACATAAATTCAATTAGCAAACAAATGGAAAATTCTTATATGAATCGGTCTGAGTCTGAGTCTCACATATGACCAAAATAAAGCAATTGTTTTACCATGGTTTTTTATTAACATTGATTGTTATGTCTGATTTAATTCATTTTCGTTATGTGGTGCATATGTGAGGTCTATACCCGATGCGTAGAGAAAATTTCTGTTAGTTCCGGATCTTATCAATGAGATTTTAAAGATGACAAAACATATCAGACCGGATCGAGAGAAATCAGACTGACCAGACGATCGCCCAAAACAGATCAAGCTGATAAGATGACAAAGCATATCAGACCGGATCGAGGGTAATCAGGCTGACCAGATCGATCGCTCAACAAAAGTACAAGCTGATAAGACACATTACTTATCAGACCGGATCAATGAATATCAGACTGACTAAACCAAAGCTTCAGATCGATCTCTATCTTTATCAGATCAGAGCAGCTTAGGATATATACAAAATGGCTTCCTCAGTCCGAATCATTAACGGCTATTATTGTAGCATTTAATGTTGTAATTAATGCTACAAAGGACCAAAGACTGAAGATTGCCATAATAGGTAAGAAGACAAAGAGTAGCTTACCTGACAGTCGCCGAAAGTATGAACCAGAACGGCAAGTATCCTGAAGAAGAAGACTGAAGCCTACTCAAAGTTTAAGAAGAGTCAAAGTTGCACATTAAAGGAATAATGTCGTTGGTACCTTCAACTATAAAAGGATGCAACAAAAGGAACTTACGGACTCTTACTACTGACTCTCGCTGATCAATTGAAAAACGCACAAGAAAGCAAAACAGCACAAGCTTACAAGTTCAGAAGCTCTCGAGCTGAAATCATTCTCAAGCACGTTTACTTTGTAACATTTGATCATTTAGGATCACTGTGCGCATCTTGTGTTTTCTGTGTTGAAAATAGAAGTGAGAAACATATTGTAACTGTCAGACAGAGTGTGTCTGAGCAGATTGAGTGACTAGGAGTTTCAGATTGGTAGTGAGGTAAATCCAGTCTGAATCGGGTTTGTACAACAGGATTGTATAAATCAAAGTCTTCTAGTATAAACCTTCCTTAATTGAAGAAGGGGAGACGTAGAAGGATTACACCACCTTCGAACTTCTAGAAACATATCATGTGTATTTTATTTCTGCACTCGTTCTTTCTCACTAGCCATCGAGCCGTTCTTACATACAAGAACAGACTGTTCCGCACTTATATTTTCAGTGGTCTGTTTTGTACAAGAATTGATTAAGAAACAGATTTCTTTCACTAATCCGAAGAAATCACGAAGGATTAATTTTTAGAAGGAGTGTTCATTCACCCCCCCCCCTCTAAACACTCCGGACCGATCCTAACAAGTGGTATCAGAGCAGGTCATCTTAATCAGCACAAAATCACTCGAGCTGATGGCATCATTCAACAAAATCCCTATGTTCTCAAAAGAAGACTATGATGACTGGAGAATCAGAATGCAAGCTCATCTGGCAGCTCAGGATGACGATATGTGGTTCGTCATCACTGATGGACCAATGAAGATTCAAAAAATAAATACAGCAGTCGCCATTACTGGTGGTGAACCACAAATGGTAGAAAAGGACAGATCCCTCTGGACGAATGAGGAAAGAAAGAAAGCAAATCTCGACAACGTTGGCAAAGACATCTTGTTCAAGACACTGGACAAGAACATGTTCAGCAAAATCAAAATGTGCTCTATTGCCAAAGAAATTTGGGAGAAGATAGCACAGCTATGTGAAGGCAACGACCAGACCAAAGAAAACAAGTTAACTGTTGCTCTTCAAAGATTTGAGAGCATAAAGATGAAAAGTGGAGAAACTCTAAATGAGTTTGATGAAAGAGTCACTGGCATCATAAATGAACTGAATGGTCTGGGGAAGGAATATTCTAACAGAGAGATCGCTCTGAAAGTTATGAGAACTCTGCCAAAGGAATGGGATGTTAAGACCATTGCCATGAGGGAATCAAAGATCTTAACAAGGTTGAACTTCATGATCTGTTTGCAGATCTTAAGGCCTATGAGTTTGAACTGATAAGCAGAGGTGAAGCAGAGCCATTCATCTCTCACCAAACAAGGCCCTGGCAGCCATTCCAGACCAGATCGCTTCAACATCAGACCGATCCGCTGAACAGATAAGTAATGATGCTATGTCATTATTTATCAAGAAATTTGGTAAATTCATGTCTAAGAATAAGAGGAACTTCAAACCCTCTCATCATTATAATCAAGAAAGATGATACTGTTAACGATCAGGCTTGCTACAATTGTGGTAAGACCGGACATTTTATTGCAGATTGCACCAGACCGAAGAAAGAAGAACGGAAAGAGAAGCATCATGATGATAGGAAGAAGAAGCACTACAAAGACCGCAAGAATCATGGAAAATCCCCAAAAGTCCTAGTAGCTGAAGAAGGAAACAACAAATGGGCTCAGACAGACTCAGACTCGGAAAGCTCTGAATATTCTTCCAGCGAAAGCGAAGAAGATATTCAATGTCTTATGGCAGACGAAGAGATGAGTCAGACAGACGAGGTATATGATCTTGACTCAAATGAATTTACACGAGAAGAGCTCATATCCGCACTGCAAGACATGGCTAATGATTATAGGATCTTAGCTGAATCATTTAAGAGTCAGTGATCAAATGGATGAGCACAATAAACCAAGCTGCTCTGAGCAGGGTGAGTGCAACAATCTCCAGATCGAGCTGAATAAGCTGAAAATCTCTTATGATCAGCTCCATGAAGAAAACAAGAGAATTAGCACACAAAATGCTAAGCTCTCTCATATATTCAAAACATGGACAAAATCAAGAACATCCTTGGAAGAATTACAAGAGGTTCAAAGAAACGTCGGTGATTTCACCGGCATAGGCTTTGACACCAAAGAATGCACCAAAGATGAATCTGAGCCGTTGCTGGTAAAGAACCAAGTCAAACAAATGACATTTGTTAAATCCAGCACAGTATATGAGACTGAAGCACCTAAGATTCAAACAGGAGTCTCTTACGTGAATCAAAATCTGAGAAAAGGAATTGGTTATGTTGACCAAGCCAAAGAAAGGCATCAGCAAGATTTGCGTCTATCAGACCAAATCCAAAGGTGCAAGATCTGAGGCAAGGAAGACAATACAATTACTACAATTCGAAACCGATTCAACGAAGATATAGACTACCTTATGAGAATCAAAGGTTTCCACAGCGCACACATTATCACACACAACATCGAAACAGACCAGCACACAGCACACCTTACACACACAAGCCATTGAAGCTGATACAGGTGTGGGTTCCCAAAGGGCTAATCCGTTCTGGACCCAAATAGGATTGGGTACCAACAATAATTATATTTGATGACAGGTACCGAAGAAACTCGCATCAGACTGGTATTTGGACAGTGGGTGTTCCCGTCACATGACTGGAAACATCGAGCTGCTGTCTGAAGTCACAGAATGCAATGGACCAAGATCATCTTCGGAGATAACTCAAAGGGTAAGACCGTGGGCAAGGGTAAGATTGTCCCTGGTAACATTATATCAATAATGTGCTGTTAGTTGAAAATCTGTGCTATAATTTGATTAGTATACGTCAACTCTGTGATAATGGTTATGCTGTAGAATTTCACAAACACACTTGCACTGTTAAATCATCAGACGGTATAACCATGCTTATAGGAATCAGGAATGGAAATACATATAAGATTAACTGGAATCATGCTCAACCTGATAATCCTACTTGTTTCATCGCTAACAATGATAATAAACACTGGCTATGGCATAAACGCTTGAATCATATAACTTTAAGACCATTTCCAGCCTGTGTAAACATGATTTAGTTATCGGTCTGCCCAAGATCGATTTTGCTAAGGATAAGATCTGCGAAGCTTGCCAAATGGGCAAACAGATCAGATCATCCTTCAAAACAAGAATGCCAAATCCTCCTCCCGCTGTTAGAATTATTGCATATGGACTTGTTTGGTCCTATACCAATAACAAGTTTAGGGGGAATGCGGTATACTCTTGTTGTTATTGATGATTACTCACGCTTTTACATGGACTATATTTTTGAGCAGTAAAGATCAGACCGGTCCGAAGTTGATCAAGCTGCTGAAACGCACTCAGAACGAGAAATCATCCAGCATAGACAGGATTCGTAGTGACAAAGGCACTGAGTTTTTCAAATCAGAATCTTGAATCCTTTCTAGAAGATCATTGATGCGAAAAATCCCTTACCGCAAGCGCACGGTAGTCAAGTTTTAGTATAGAAAGATGTCGAACCCACAGAGATTGATTAAATAGTTAAATCTAAGTACTGAATTAAAATAATCTTTGCTTTATTTAGAGAATCGAATAGTTGATTGTTATGCGAAGAATAAAAATTAATTAACTAACGATGATCAAATACTGAGTTGAAAAGAAATCAGTTGGAGACGAATCTAGGAGTACGATTTCACTTGTTCATCCACTACACTTATCATTCCTCGATTTCCATTTATGGATTTCCTAGTTTACTAGCCGAGAATTCTTATTTGTTTCTACTCCCCCTCCCGGGTGTTAAGCAGAAGTAATTATCTAACATTAATCTTGATATCCCTATCTAAGATTAATTATCAAACAATTGTAAAAGCGCAGTAATTCCTATGACGACTTCTATGGAGTTATAGGCCTTCCGAACAATATAACTACCACGATACGAATTCCTTCTTTCCTATTCACAACCCCCTCTCCCGAGTGATAGATCACAAATATGGAATCATTCAATCCATGGCCAGTAGATTAAAAGCATTAAGAACAGGAAAACATAAATAAACCATATGGAAATCCAAATAAACTTCAATCAATTCATAATAAGCGTAGTTTCAAAACAAGCTACATCGTCTCCTAGAGAATAAAATTAGCTCATGCTAGAAGTATTTAAACACATAGACATGTTTAAATAACCCATAAAAATTGATAAAAGTTTAGAGATACAAAACGAATTGACGCTATTCTTCGATCTCCGATGAACGCCGCCGTCTCGTGATGAATTCTCTACTTTTTGCTCCGAGCCGTCGTCGTTATTCTTCTCCGTTCTTCAACCCTAGCCTCCTTCACTCCCAAAATATGTCTAAGTCTGAATAGCCTTCGAAAATCCTCCTCTAAACCCTTTAAAAGTCCCGTGCAATCAACTAAGGAAAGTCTCCAAAATTGCCAAATTCCATTGGCGTAATTACGCCTCCGAAGTGGCGTAGTTACGCCTGTCGACGTGTCCAAAGTCTGGCTTCCCGCGTGACTGGCGTAATTACGCCTCAAAAGTGGCGTAATTACGCCACTTAAAATTCTTCAAAATCACAATTGTCGTGGCTTAGGCGTAGTTACGCCTCAAATCAGGCGTAGTTACGCCTCAAGAAATTCGTTTAAAAGCTCAAATGCCGTAAGCTAGGCGTAGTTACGCCTCAAGACAGGCGTAATTACGCCTGTTGCTTTGATTCAAAGTGTAGATTTTTGGCTTCAATTCATCCGTTCTTTCCGTCATTTGCACCCTTTTAGTCCACAAAACATGTAATTACCTGGATTCCTGCAAAACAACACATAACAAAACCAAAAGCGTAATTCTGATCGAAAACTAACACTAAACCATGCAAATAAAAGAAATATAAGTGTATAAAATACACTTATCAAACCCCCTAAACTTAAACTTTTGCTAGTCCCGAGCAAAACAACACAAAAAAAAACAAAACAAAAACAAATCAAAACTAAACTGACACGAAAAGACACACAAAACAAAGTTGTAAAACATTCCAATTGTGTAGGCCTCAGAAGTATTCAGACATGCATATCATTTTCTCAAGAATTCTCACGTGTGTGTGTGCTACCATTTCCATGTAATCATTAAAGCAATCTTAACTCACACAAATCAATAGGACTTTGCAAGGTATAGGTTCAAATTGCATTGTTAAAAAACAGAGTGTATTTTGATGAATGCTAACAATGCATCAAGACTAGGTAATGAGATGCTCATATGTGAATGTCAAAACCATGTTTATTACAAGTGTTTCTCGAGTGTCATAGGTTCACTATTCATAACCTTCTCCACTAGTATATTAGACAAATGTAGCTTGGTCAATAGGTCTTAATAAGCTTGTAACGTTAGGCTTTGGCTCATGGCTTCAATAAAGGAAAGATATTCAAAGCAAGAGAGTAAGTTGAAATTATAATCAATTTGCACATTCTCATCCCGCTTTCGACTCCTTCTATTGATGATTCATCAATTTTCTTTTCATTTCAATTCATCCTCTTTTCTCATCCTCCTCATCATTATTCACCTCATTATTTTTCTCTTTTTTGTCTTTTTTTTTTTTCGTTACTCCACTTCTCATTTTCAATTAAGATCGTAGGAGTTATTTGAACTTTTAAAGCGCAATAGAAGCTTACTCCCTTGAGGGTAGGAAATAGTGTATAAGCTTTAGCAAGGTGGTCAATGTGGGATTTTGAAATGATGCCGAATGGGGGTTATTATGTGCCTAAGCACATGCCATTCGATTTTCAATAAGCTCAAAAGGGTAACTACAGATGAAAATGATGTATTTAGGTGGCTTCAAAGGCTCAAACGATAAAAAAAATTGCCTAAATCATTCCTAAGCCACATATGTCTGTATTTCGCCTCAAAGATTACTATAGTAAGTTCTATACTACTCTCAATTCACAAATAACTTACATGATTTGACCAATGTGCTCAGTTGCATCTGAAAACCATGGTAATATCAGAGAAAATTTGAATGAGATTCTAAAAGATATTGCAAACAATTCAATCCTCATTCTTTTACATTTAAGCTCAAAGGGGCTACTATGGCAATTTTCTATGAAAGAATCAAGGCCCAAATTATCAAGAATTGCCTATATCATTTTTGTGTTCGTTCAAATCATCATTGATTAATCAAATGGTCATGGGTTCTAGTGCAAGAATATGTGAGAACTCAAGATCAACATGAAAACATGAAAATTTTAAATTTTTCCACAAATCAACTCAATTTTTCATCATTGGCCTCAACTGACTCGTAATACAACTTATGACACTCAAAACTCAACAGACTCTAAATCAAGACAAACCAATCAAAATAAGGAAAACAAACACACAAAAGCAACAGAAATCCAAGTAGTTTGACTAGTTCAAAGTGCCCCCCTAAACTTAGAAATGTGCATTGTCCTCAATGCATACACATGAAGGAATAAATAGAACGATGCACATACCTAATCGATGACCGTCAGTGGTCATCATCATCCATATCGTCGGGGGCGGTTGTGGAAAAAGTGCTGGCTGGAAAGTCATCGGCAATCCTTAGATGAAGAACTTTCGATTTGGTTGGCTAAGCTAGACCACTTTGTTGCAACCCCCCTAAACTTGCTTCCTTGCACCAGTCGACTCCAAAAACCTGCAAATCGATAAAAATATGGACTTTAGAGGTGGGATAGCATAATTAAGAGAGATTGAGGAGAAAAAAATCGAAATTGAAAAATTGAGGGGAAGAGGCGTAAAAATACGCGAGGCGTAATTACGCCGCTGGAGAGGCGTAATTACGCCTCGCCTACGGCTTTTTAAAATTTTCTGAAAATTGACAGGCGTAATTACGCCACAAAGAGGCGTAGTTACGCCTGTCCTACGGCATCTCAAAAAAATTATTTTTTTTTTAAATAAAATAAACTAAAATAAGGATACAGGATTCGGGTTGCCTCCCGAAAAGCGCTTAGTTTATAGTCCTCGGCCCGACTGTCTTCCATCCATTCACTTAGGCTCGCTCAGGTGAACCTCGTCCACGTCTCTTACTTCTTCCCCAAAATAATGCTCAAACGCTGCCCATTTGCTTGAAATGTGTGGCCGTCGTCGCATTTCAGTTCAATTGCTCCATAAGTGGTCACTTTCTCAATAGTGAACGGCCCAGACCATCATGACTTCAACTTTCCTGGAAATAGTCGGAGACGAGAGTTATATAGTAGCACTTTCTGACCAGGACTAAACTCTCCTCTCACGATTTGCTTGTCATGCCAATTCTTCGTTCGCTCCTTGTAGATCTTAGCATTTTCGTACGCTTCATTACGAAACTCATCCATCTCAGTGAGCTGTAGCAACCGTTGCTCACCAGCAGCCTTCAAATCAAAGTTCAGCTTCTTTATGGCCCAGAAAGCCCGATGTTCCAATTCTACCGGTAAATGGCATGCTTTCCCCAAGACTAGACGATATGGGGACATCCCTATGGGAGTTTTGAATGCAGTGCGGTATGCCCATAATGCATCATCCAATTTCAGGGCCCAATCCTTTCGGTTAATACTGACCGTCTTTTCAAGAATTAGCTTAATTTCTTGGTTAGAAATTTCGGCTTGGCCATTAGTCTGTGGATGATAAGCCAATGCAATCTTATGCCTCACAGTGTATTTCGTCATCAAAGCACTGAAGATCTTGTTACAGAAGTGGGTCCCTTCATCACTGACAATCGATCTCGGAGTACCAAACCGTGTAAAGATGTTCTTTTGCACGAACTTGACCACGACCTGAGCGTCATTAGTCAATGTGGCAATCGCTTCAACCCACTTAGAAACATAGTCCACTGCTAGCAGAATATATGACTGTCCACAAGATGGTGGGAAGGGGCCCATGAAATCAATACCCCATACATCGAAGATTTCTAATTCCAAGATATTTGTCAACGGCATCTCATGGCGTTTAGAAATATTACCAATGCGCTGACAAAGATCACACGTCTTCACCAAAGTATAACTGTCTCGATGTAGCTCTGGCCAATAGAAACCCGATTGAAGCACTTTTGCTGCTGTCCTTGCTGCTCCAAAATGTCCTCCATAAGGTCTGGAGTGACACTTTTCAAGAATCTCTCTTGATTCTTCCTCAGTTACGCATCTCCGGACAATTTGGTCTGCATAGCGTCTGAATACATACGGTTCATCCCAGTAATAATTCTTCACATCATGAAAGAACTTCTTCCTTTGCTGATAGGTGAGGTCTGGAGGCAATATACCACACGACAAATAATTAGCAAAATCAGCGAACCACGGAGTTTTAATACATACCTCAAAGAGATGTTCATCAGGAAAGTTCTCTTGTATGACTCCATGATCCATTTGATCCTCCAACTCCAAACGAGATAAGTGATCTGCTACTTGATTTTCACTGCCCTTTTTATCCAAGATCTCGAAATCAAACTCTTGTAGCAACAAGATCCATCTAATCAACCGGGGTTTCGCATCCTTCTTGGCAAAAAGATAACGAATCGCTGCATGATCTGTGTAAACTATGACCTTTGTCCCGATCAGATATGCTCTAAATTTGTCGAATGCATACACCACAGCTAGCATCTCTTTCTCGGTGGTTGTGTAATTCTGTTGGGCTCCATCAAGAGTTCTACTTGCATAGTAGATCGCCCTAAAAATCTTGTCTCTCTTTTGCCCCAAAACTGCTCCCACAGCATAGTCGCTGGCATCACACATTAAAACAAATGGCTCCTTCCAATCCGGCACTATGATGATTGGTGCAGATATAAGTGCTTTCTTTAGCCTGTTAAATGCCTGCAAACACAAATCATCAAAGACAAAAGGTGAGTCCTTTTCTAACAAATTACACAAGGGCTTAGCTATTTTAGAAAAATCTTTAATAAAACAGCGATAAAACCCGGCATGTCCAAGGAAGCTCCTAATAGCCTTCTCATTGTTCGGAGGTGGAAGCTTCTCAATTGCAACCACTTTTGCTCTATCCACTTCAAGTCCTTGAGATGGCACCTTATGGCCAAGGACAATACCCTCTTGCACCATGAAGTGACATTTCTCCCAATTTAACACGAGGTTCTTTTCTTGGCAGCGCTGTAACACAAGAGATAGGTTATGCAAACAATGGTCAAAAGAGGAACCAAATACCGAAAAGTCGTCCATGAAGACTTCAAGGATCTCCTCCACCATATCTGAAAATATCGCCATCATGCACCGTTGAAAAGTAGCAGGTGCGTTGCATAAACCAAAAGGCATTCTTCTAAACGCAAAGGTGCCATATGGACAGGTAAACGTTGTCTTCTCTTGATCCTCGGGGTCTATGGCAATTTGATTGTATCCTGAATAGCCATCTAAGAAACAGTAATAACAATAACCGGCTAACCTGTCAAGCATCTGATCAATAAATGGAAGAGGGAAGTGGTCCTTCCTTGTGGCCTTTGAGTTTCCTATAGTCAATGCAAACTCGCCACCCCGTCACAGTTCGAGTTGAGATCAACTCATTATTTTCATTTCTTACCACTGTCATCCCTCCTTTCTTTGGCACAACCTGTACTGGGGAAACCCATGCACTATCTGAAATAGCATAAATAATCCCAGCATTTAACAATTTAAGCACTTCTGCTTTTACTACCTCCTTCATTGCTGGATTTAACCGCCTTTGATGATCAATGGAAGGAATGAAGGAATCCTCCATAAGTATTTTATGCATGCACAAAGACGGGCTAATCCCCTTGATATCAGAAATCGACCAACCCAAAGCAGATTTATATGTCCTCAATACACGTAATAATTTATCCTTCTCTAAAGAACAAAGAGATGAAGATATAATTACCGGGTATGTCGAATTCTCACCCAAGAATGCATAAGTAAGGTGGGCCGGTAGTTCTTTCAGTTCCGAGCTCGCTTTTGTATCTTCTTTGACTGATGTATCTCGCACATCTTCCTCTTTTCCAGTAGCGTTGTTCTCCTTAGGCAAGCTCTTAAGTGCTTCTACTTGCTCAGCAAGATCAGGTTCAGTTGCATTCACTTTCATAATAGAGTTGACCATGCAATTCTCCAATGGATCCTCCGGTATTGCTCCTACTTCAAAGTTATGCACACATGAGTCAATAACATCCAAAAACTTGCAAGTACTTACCTCGTCAGGTCCCTTGAGAGCCTTGTAAATATTGAACATGACTTCTTCTCCTCCAACTCTCAAGGCTAATTCTCCTCTTTGGACATCGATAAGTGCCCTGCCTGTTGCTAAGAATGGTCTCCCCAAAATTAATGGAACATCTCCATCTTCCTCCATGTCTAGAACCACAAAATCTGCAGGGAAAATAAATTTGTCCACTTTCACAAGCACATCTTCAATTATCCCTCTAGGATATGTGAGAGACCTATCCGCCAATTGCAATGTGATTGTAGTAGGCTTCACTTCACCAAGCCCTAAACTCCTGAAAACAGATAAATGCATTAAATTAATACTTGCACCTAAATCACATAACGCCCTATTAAATGTAGAACTACCAATAATACAAGGAATAGTAAAACTCCCTGGATCTTTCAATTTTTGTGGTAGCTTCTTTTGAAGGATTGCACTGCATTCTTCTGTGAGATTCACGGTTTCAAATTCCTCAAGCTTCCTCTTTCTTGCCATTATATCCTTCATAAACTTTGTATAATTAGGCATTTGTTGCAACGCCTCGGCAAAAGGAATATTTATGTGGATTTTCTTGAAAATCTCCAAGAATTTGGCAAACTGGTCATCTATAGCATTTTTCGGAAACGTTGAGGATATGGAAGTGTAGGCTTGTACATAGGAAGCTTTTCCGGTAATGTGGCTTGCTTCTCCTTTTCAACTTCTTTAGGGGTTTCAACCTGAATTTGAGTCTCCTCAACAGATGGCTCATCAACATGTGCTGGTTCTACATCCTCAAGTTCCTTACCACTTCTCAATGACACGGCCTTGCACTGCTCCCTTGGGTTCACTTCGGTGTTGCTAGGAAATGATCCTCTTTGTTGGTTGTTCATGGCATTAGCAAGCTGCCCAATTTGCACCTCAAGAGATTTCATTGTAGCACCCATGTTGTTCATGTGACCCTCAATCGTATCAAGCCCCGACTCATTCTTCTCAAGCCTCAATTTCAAACTTTGAACAAAAGTATTCACCAAATCTTCAAATGAAGGTTTACCTTCATTCTTTTGTGGAGCATATCCAGGTGGTGGATTCAGAGCACTGTTGTTGTTGGCATATGAGAGTCTATCATTGTTGTGGAACCCTTGTTGATACGGATTGCTTCGGTAGTTATTATTGTTGTTGGGATACCGATTGTTTATGAACTGAACGTGCTCTTGCTCTGCTTCCCTTGACAACACCATTCCAGCTGCAGCGGCGGCTAATTCAATAGTAGGTTGTGCTCCTTGCTTGGTCAGAGCTGCTACCTGCGTGGTTAGTGCAGACAGTTGTGCAGTAAGAGTACTAAAATGATCAACCTCATACATACCTATGGGTTTCCTTGCCATGGCTCGCTCACTGGGCCACTGGAAGCTGTTAGCCGACATCTCCTCAAGTAATTCAAAGGCAGCATCTGCATTCTTAGAAAATAGTGTTCCTCCTGCTGCAGCATCCACAATGATCCTAGTTGGTCCATTCAACCCATTGTCTGAATCTGCACCCAGCTTTCATAGTTATGTTGTGGGCACCTCCTCAATAAATCCTTGAATCGCTCCCATGCCTCGTATAGTTGTTCAGAATCAATTTGTCTGAACGTACTGATTTCAGTTCTCAGTTGAGCTGACTTAGCTGGTGGGAAAAACTTCGAGAGAAATTTCGATGCCATTTCTGCCCATGTGTTAATACCATTATTTGGAAGAGATTGTTGCCAACTCCTTGCATGGTCCCTAAGAGAGAAAGGGAACAATCGCAGTCTCACAGTATCTTCTGGAACACCATTCATCTTCACCGTATCAGCTATTCCAAAAATATCCTCAAATGCAAGTTGGGGTCTTCAACAGGGGACCCACCAAACTGATTCTGTTGCACCATACTTATCAATGCCAGCTTAAGTTCAAAGTTGTTGGCATTGATAGTCTGACGAGCTATCCCAGAGTAATTGTTGTTGACCAAAGGTTTGAAATAATCTCTGATCGCCCTTTGAGGTTCAACAAGTTGTGGAGGTGGTTCGTTGTTGTCTCTATTTGCAGCCATTTCTATCAATTCCTCCATTCTCGTTTTTCTCAGTCTTCTTGCAGTTCTCTCGATCTCAGGATCAAACAGTAACGATTCAAGAGTAGTGTACTTTCGCATGCACTGCAAAAAATTCAGAAAAGACAAAATTCACTCCAAAATAAAATGAATAAAAGCTCTAAATTAAAACCAAGCTTAATTGGTACAGTATCAGATTGTACTAAATAAATCAATCCCCGGCAACGGCGCCAAAAACTTGATGCGAAAAATCCCTTACCGCAAGCGCACGGTAGTCAAGTTTTAGTATAGAAAGATGTCGAACCCACAGAGATTGATTAAATAGTTAAATCTAAGTACTGAATTAAAATAATCTTTGCTTTATTTAGAGAATCGAATAGTTGATTGTTATGCGAAGAATAAAAATTAATTAACTAACGATGATCAAATACTGAGTTGAAAAGAAATCAGTTGGAGACGAATCTAGGAGTACGATTTCACTTGTTCATCCACTACACTTATCATTCCTCGATTTCCATTTTATGGATTTCCTAGTTTACTAGCCGAGAATTCTTATTTGTTTCTACTCCCCCTCCCGGGTGTTAAGCAGAAGTAATTATCTAACATTAATCTTGATATCCCTATCTAAGATTAATTATCAAACAATTGTAAAAGCGCAGTAATTCCTATGACGACTTCTATGGAGTTATAGGCCTTCCGAACAATATAACTACCACGATACGAATTCCTTCTTTCCTATTCACAACCCCCTCTCCCGAGTGATAGATCACAAATATGGAATCATTCAATCCATGGTCAGTAGATTAAAAGCATTAAGAACAGGAAAACATAAATAAACCATATGGAAATCCAAATAAACTTCAATCAATTCATAATAAGCGTAGTTTCAAAACAAGCTACATCGTCTCCTAGAGAATAAAATTAGCTCATGCTAGAAGTATTTAAACACATAGACATGTTTAAATAACCCATAAAAATTGATAAAAGTTTAGAGATACAAAACGAATTGACGCTATTCTTCGATCTCCGATGAACGCCGCCGTCTCGTGATGAATTCTCTACTTTTTGCTCCGAGCCGTCGTCGTTATTCTTCTCCGTTCTTCAACCCTAGCCTCCTTCACTCCCAAAATATGTCTAAGTCTGAATAGCCTTCGAAAATCCTCCTCTAAACCCTTTAAAAGTCCCGTGCAATCAACTAAGGAAAGTCTCCAAAATTGCCAAAATTCCATTGGCGTAATTACGCCTCCGAAGTGGCGTAGTTACGCCTGTCGACGTGTCCAAAGTCTGGCTTCCCGCGTGACTGGCGTAATTACGCCTCAAAAGTGGCGTAATTACGCCACTTAAAATTCTTCAAAATCACAATTGCCGTGGCTTAGGCGTAGTTACGCCTCAAATCAGGCGTAGTTACGCCTCAAGAAATTCGTTTAAAAGCTCAAATGCCGTAAGCTAGGCGTAGTTACGCCTCAAGACAGGCGTAATTACGCCTGTTGCTTTGATTCAAAGTGTAGATTTTTGGCTTCAATTCATCCGTTCTTTCCGTCATTTGCACCCTTTTAGTCCACAAAACATGTAATTACCTGGATTCCTGCAAAACAACACATAACAAAACCAAAAGCGTAATTCTGATCGAAAACTAACACTAAACCATGCAAAATAAGAAGAAATATAAGTGTATAAAATACACTTATCAATCATGGAATCAAGCATGAGTTTTCAGCCACTCGAACTCCGCAACAGAATGGAGTTGCAGAACGAAGAAACAGAACGCTCAAGGAAGCAGCAAGAACAATGCTTGCTGATTCTGGCATTTCGCAAAAGTTCTGGGCAGAAGCTGTAAACACTGCTTGCTACACTCAAAATCGGTCCATGATCAACAAGAAGCTGAACCTTACCCCATATGAAATATGGACTGGTAACAGACCGTCTATTTCTCACCTTCATGTTTTTGGCTGTAAATGCTTCGTTCACAACAATGGTAAGAATCATCTTACAGCATTTGAAGCTAAGTCAGATAATGGAATATTTTTAGGATATTCATCATCTAGCAAAGCTTATCGAATTTTTAATAATCGAACCTTAACTGTAGAAGAATCTGTTCATGTAGTTTTTGATGAATCTTTATGTGTTGAGGGCAACAAAGAATCAATTCAAAATCAGATGGAAAATATCCATCTCGAAGCTAACAGTGATGCTGAGATTGTAGCTAACAGGTCAAGAGACAATCCACCAGAACCAGAAGTACCAGACAGACCGGATCAAGCCATTGAAGCTTCCTCAGATCGAGCTGATCCGGATGCTCTTCACTCAAATGTTAAAGCAGATGCTGATCATGCTGCTACTACTCATCCGACCGGACAAGACAATCCAGAGTCAAGCTATCGATGGACTAAGAAGCATCCACCCAATCTAGTGATTGGTAGTCCCTCTGCACCGATCAGAACCAGAGGACAGATGATGGATGAATTCACACATGCTGCTTTCATCTCTAATCCGGAACCTAAGAAGATCGATGAAGCTCTCACTGATTTCAACTGGATTAAGGCCATGCAAGAAGAGCTAAATCAATTCGAACAAAATCAAGTTTGGAGTCTAACCCCCAGACCAAGCGATCTGCCTGTCATTGGAACCAGATGGGTCAGAAATAAGCTGGATGCAGATGGAACTGTGGTTAGAAACAAAGCCAGACTAGTGGCACAAGGATTCAGACAAGAAGAAGGAATCGACTTCGATGAATCATTTGCACCAGTCGCCAGACTTGAAGCCATCCGGATCTTTCTTGCATATGCTGCCTTTAAAGACTTCAAAGTATATCAGATGGACGTTAAGAGCGCTTTTCTTAATGGAAAGCTTCAGGAAGAAGTCTACATTGAGCAACCACCTGGATTTCAAGACCATTTGCATCCCAATCATGTGTATCTACTGAATAAAGCAGTGTATGGTCTGAAACAAGCTCCAAGAGCCTGTTTTCTAAGCTAATGCAGGGACAGTTTGAGATGAGCATGATGGGAGAACTTTCATTCTTTCTGGGTCTCCAAGTCAAACAGCTTAGCAATGGTATGTTCATCAACCAGACCAAGTATACCAAAGAGCTCCTCAAGAGATTTGGAATGGAAACATGCTCAACTGCATCAACTCCAATGAGTCCAACAATCAAGTTAGACAAAGATGAAGGGGGAACAGCAGTTGAAGTAACCATGTATAGAGGACTAATCGGATCGCTATTGTATCTTACAGCGAGCCGGCCTGATATTATGTTCTCAGTCTGTATGTGCGCCAGATTTCAGTCAGAACCAAAGCAATCACATTTTATTGCTGCCAAGCCTATTCTGAAATACTTAAAAGGATCTCAGAACGTTGGTCTTTGGTACTCCAAAGATTCGAACTTCAGCTTGATCGGATATTCAGATGCAGACTACGCTGGGTGTAAGATTGATCGTAAAAGCACCAGTGGAACATGTCAATTTCTAGGTGAAAGATTGATCTCTTGGTTCAGTAAAAAGCAGACATCGATTGCCACATCCACAGCTGAAGCAGAGTATCTAGCCGCTGGAAGCTGTTGCGCTCAAATGCTCTGGATTCAACACCAGCTCAAGACTATGGCATCCAAGCTGTTGACTCTCCGATATTTTGTGACAACACAAGTGCAATCGCTATAACGTACAATCCAGTTTTGCGCTCTCGAACAAAGCACATTGATATACGTCATCATTTTATTCGAGATCATGTTGGCAAAAAGAAAATTCGGATCGAGCACATCTCAACAGAGCAGCAAGCAGCAGACATCTTCACCAAACCGCTCCCAGAGGCTAAGTTTAATTATTTTCGTCAAATTCTTGGATTAATTGACTTATCTTAATAGTTTAGATGTTTTCTTACTTTCGCACTTAAAGATTTTTGTTACCACAGATTGATAATACAATGTTCAGAAAGACACAGACCGGTCCGAACCTTCAGACCGATCTATGTCAATCTGATGTTATCCCATGATCTGTTTGGTCAATCCATCTTTTGTACAAAAACAGCCCGGACTGATCGCATTTTAACCGCCTTAACTATCTGTTATCCTGACCGTTTATTTTTGAATTTCTTTTCATCAGTCATCGAGATAAAGACACGTGTCTTCTCTCTCCTATTTAGCGGGCTGAACATCTCATTTTATTTCACTTTTTACACATTACCGCTATCTGTTTTCTTACTCTCCCACTCTCCTAAATCTTCGCATTCGTTTGATTTCATTCCAATGGCTACCATCACTCATAACTCCCTCTCCGTTGAGTTTAATGATATTTACAGGGCAGAAGATGCAGAGATGGTGTCCATCTTCAGAGCTTTGGAATCTTCTGGTCTGAGAAACTTTCTGGAATGCGGCACCGTTGTTTATGAATCAGAAATCCGCGAACTATTCGCCAATGCCGTCTCCCAGAAGACATCCATATCTACTACTGTCAAGGGCAAATCTTTTGAGATCTCGCCGATGACGCTGGCCAAAACCTTTGGCCTCCCCAATTCCGGACTGACGGAATTTGGACAGATTCCTCAGGCGTCTCTCTCAGATCTTCAAGGGAAGATATCGATTCTTGGCCACCGCCTGCAACCATCGTTTAAGAAGAAGGAAATGCTCTTTCATTTCCAGGTGCTGTGTGAGATAGTGGGTAAGCCTCTGTTGGGCAAAGCAGGAAGTTTTGACGCTGTGACCACAGAGAAGTTCAGGGCTATGGCGGCTATAGTATCCGGACAGACGATGAACTGGTCCGTGATTCTGTTTGGAGTTCTGATGGAAACAGTGATTGCATCGAAACAAGCTGTATGCTTTGCTGTTCCTCTCAGCAAGCTACTGGAGTCTTTGGACATCGAGCTGGGAAAGCAGTCCGCTCTCAGTCCCTTTAAGATTCTAAACTCCAAAGGACTTGCATTGCTGAAGTCCAAGAGTGCTCTGCCTACTCCTGCTACTCTAGCTGCAGTCAAGATTGAGAAGGGGGAAGAACAAGCTGTTGCGCGCAAACCTCGCGTCAAGGGCAAACTGACCATCCAGACTGATTCGGAAGAAACTCAGTCTGCTCCCTCGCCACCAACCAAGCCACTTCCCAAAAAGCCAAGAACCCAGATTACCAAGCCCAGCAAACCATTACCCCTCAAAGCCTTACCCATATTGCCTCCAACTAAAGCCTCCCCTGCACCCCCACCTTCCATCCAACCTTCACAAGCTTCAACCCTTGCACCTAAAGTCACTCTCCGAGTCCCCTCTACCATTCCCGTGGTGAAAGGGATTGTTATCACTGAGTTGGGCGATTATACCCAATCAGGGATCAAGTCCCCTTCCTCCACCGGCAAGGGAAAAGCCATTCTCTCCGAACCCCTCTCCTCTAAACCCAAATCTGCAGCGCAGACAACTATCGACATCGCTATGGAGGATGTTGATGAGAAGGTAAAGGCACTCATTGTGGTCTTTGATGAATATGTCCAGTACCGGACTATCAACCACATTGAGTTATTCTTCGGTAAGTTGAGCAGACTGAAGAAGATGGAAGAGGAAGTTCTGAAAGGAACAGAGACTGATGATGTTCGGCTTGCCGTGCAGCGCAAAGAGCTATTTACGGCTCATCAAAGATTCAGTTTGGCCACTCTGATCCTAGCTGCTAAGAAACAGAACTTCGATCCGCTTGCTCCAACTGCCAGAGATGATGGGGCTGTTATTGCTCAACTCGAGATGGATGTTCATGCTCTTCACTTAGCTGTCCGCTTTCAACGACAGAAGCTCAGTGTATCCACTCCCACAACCAGCCCGGATCATCCCTCTGCAAGCAAGACTATGGCAGAACCTTTCGTTGAGGTTATTCATTTTGATGCAGCAGAACAGACAGCCGAGCCAGCAGCAGATCAGACTGCAGAGCCAATACCAGATCAGACTGCAGAGCCACTACCAGACCAGACAGCGGAGCAGCCATTGCCTAATGCTCCGTCTGTGCCCGATGATGAACCATTGAATGTCTTGTTGGACTCTCCAACAACCTCCATTCCTTTGGGGTCCTCAGCCTCCCGTGCACAAATCAGTCCAACAGTAGAACTTGCAACAGTTGGCGCTCCAGAATTCGTCGATCCGGATCTGGTGGTGTCCACCGTTGTTGCAGCTCTCCAGATTGAGGAGCCCTCCAGACCAAGCACTCCTCCAATCCAATCAGATGAAGATATGGCTTTTATTCAAACATTTTCTTCGGATCTGGTCACCTTGATCCGGTCCGAAAGTCACCAAGTTGCTGTGTCTTCACTTGTACCTACTGCTGAAGATGTTGACCAGGCTTTGTCCTCATCAGATCGCTCTCCCAGCCAACAATCTGATGCACCTCCATTTTTGGCAAGGACTCTTCAGCATCTCTCCGACAACTGCCTGTCACTCTCTCAACGCATTCTCGAAGTTCATCAAGGTCAGAGGCTTACAGCTTTGGACTTTGATTCATTCAAAGAGAAGATGACTGCCAGTATCGGAAGTCTTCAGCGAGGCATAAACGATCTGTTTTCTCAACAAGCCTCTTATAAGAACAGTCTGAGAAAAGAGCAGATCGAACTAGCCACTGAAGTCAGAGCATCTGTTGCCAATTCCCTCCGCGCTCAAGACGTTCGTCTTGACGCTATCAGCGCGCAGCTAGCACAAGTTGTCGACTTTCTTCAAGAGATTGCTGCTGACAAAAAGGGGGAAAAGAAGAAAGACTTCAGGCCGTCTTCTAGAAAATAAAATTTTCAGACTGTCTGTATTTAAGATTTTTGGTGATCAATAAAAATCCTCTTTCGATTAAGTCCGTGTTCATTTATTTTGAACTACAACATAAGGCTTAATAATAAAAGCTTAATCGATCCAACTTAATGATGTTCATTTATTTTGAACAAGAAAGAGTAATCGATCCGAAAGTTTTCGCTTCAGAGTTCTTATCAGACTGGTTAAAAAGACTTAGAAGCTAGGTTTTGTCATCATCAAAAAGGGGGAATTTGTTAGTTCCGGATCTTATCAATGAGATTTTAAAGATGACAAAACATATCAGACCGGATCGAGAGAAATCAGACTGACCAGAACGATCGCCCAAAACAGATCAAGCTGATAAGATGACAAAGCATATCAGACCGGATCGAGGGTAATCAGGCTGACCAGATCGATCGCTCAACAAAAGTACAAGCTGATAAGACACATTACTTATCAGACCGGATCAATGAATATCAGACTGACTAAACCAAAGCTTCAGATCGATCTCTATCTTTATCAGATCAGAGCAGCTTAGGATATATACAAAATGGCTCCTCAGTCCGAATCATTAACGACTATTTATTGTAGCATTTAATGTTGTAATTAATGCTACAAAGGACCAAAGACTGAAGATTGCCATAATAGGTAAGAAGACAAAGAGTAGCTTACCTGACAGTCGCCGAAAGTATGAACCAGAACGGCAAGTATCCTGAAGAAGAAGACTGAAGCCTACTCAAAGTTTAAGAAGAGTCAAAGTTGCACCTTAAAGGAAATAATATCGTTGGTACCTTCAACTATAAAAGGATGCAACAAAAGAAACTTACGGACTCTTACTACTGACTCTCGCTGATCAATTGAAAAACGCACAAGAAAGCAAAAACAGCACAAGCTTACAAGTTCAGAAGCTCTCGAGCTGAAATCATTCTCAAGCACGTTTACTTTGTAACATTTGATCATTTAGGATCACTGTGCGCATCTTGTGTTTTCTGTGTTGAAAATAGAAGTGAGAAACATATTGTAACTGTCAGACAGAGTGTGTCTGAGCAGATTGAGTGACTAGGAGTTTCAGATTGGTAGTGAGGTAAATCCAGTCTGAATCGGGTTTGTACAACAGGATTATATAAATCAAAGTCTTCTAGTATAAACCTTCCTTAATTGGAAGAAGGGGAGACGTAGAAGGATTACACCACCTTCGAACTTCCAGAAACATATCCTGTGTATCTTATTTCTGCACTCGTTCTTTCTCACTAGCCATCGAGCCGTTCTTACATACAAGAACAGACCGTTCCGCACTTATATTTTCAGTGGTCTGCTTTGTACAAGAATTGATTAAGAAACAGATTTCTTTCACTAATCCGAAAGAAATCACGAAGGATTAATTTTTAGAAGAAGTGTTCATTCACCCCCCCCCCCCCCCCCCCTCTAAACACTCCGGACCGATCCTAACAATTTCAATCCTACATCACGACATGGTGTAGGATGAAATTTCGAGTAAGAAAGTGAGTAAAAAATAAAGAATCATAAATATGCTAATAATGAAAAATGAGGCATGCCATGTTATCGTCTAAACAAATTTGACAGTATTTCCTTAACTGGTGGGAATGTCTTGGATTTCCCTGAATATTTACCATATCTGCTATGATGTGGTGGATATCAGGGTGCATAAAGATAGACATAACCACAGTTTAGAATTGTCGGTTAGACGATTCGAAATCGTCGGCTAGACGGTTTAAAAAAGCTCGACCCTTTCATTTTAAAGAAAGTTAAATTACATTATAACATTTTTTTATAAAACAAAGAGTTTGAACATATTATTTTCTAAATAATGATCGTAAAATATAAGAAATGAGATTTAAGTGTGGCTATCAATTTCAACAATAAATAAATGACAATCAGTCATTTGTATGATGATTTCATATATTAATCATAAATGCACTATGTATTAAGAAATTATTAATTTTTATATTACATGTCTATATTAATTTTTGTTTATGTATTATCTTATAAAGTTAGTGAATTATTAATTTAATACGTTGTTCCTAAGTCATGATAAGCCAAATTATTTGAAAGATTTTATTATTTAATTGAGTATTAAATTATCGAGTTTCTAGCAATTAAGATATACTTATTTAATAATATGTATAATGTAATATCAAATACTTAACACAAATACCTTGTAGCTCATTGATAAAGTCTCAATCTTGTAGGTGAGAGGTCATGTGTTCGAATCTGGATGACTACAATTAATTTTAATTAAAACAAAAATAAAAAAAATTTAAATCTGCGAACTGCCGATTAACCGACGTTTCGTGGTTTTTGAGCCCATGAACCATAACCGGCCCACCCACAGGCGATTCGGTTACTGTTCGGAATCATTGAACCAGGTCAACAGGTAACCAACCAATTGACCCGAGTACGATTTCGAGCCGAGCCACGTTAATTTGTAACCGTTGTCATGTCTACATAAATATACTGATATTTTCTTGTTTTATGCCAATCTTGCTAATAATGAATAAAAGATTAAATTTTATTATATTGATATCCTAAATTTATAATATTTATATTCTCTAAATAAATAACATCAGCTTATACTTTCACAATTAAATTTGTTTTGAAACAGAAAATGCCAAAATTCTGAATATATAGCAAATAATATTGAGATCCATAATATATATATGCTACATGTATTGGTCTAGGTAAGAAAATCCAAATTGATAAATATTGAGCCCATATAGGGATGGGACCGTGAAAATCGGGAAGGGTGATCAATATCGGCTGATCGTGTATTCAAGATTCGGGTATCCTAAATTCATACCCGATCTCTAGCCCAAATAATTCGAGTACCCAAATATCCCGATATAATCGAGTATTTTTTAATCGAGTCAGATTGGAACCTGAAAATTCTAACCCGTTGCCCATACCTTAGCCCATATTATGGCTGTTTAACGAGCCGGGTTAATCCAGACCCGACCCAAAATTGGACCGGTTAGCACGGTTCGGAACCGGAATCGGGCTAACCGATTTTGAACCGGTCCAGAATCGGTAAGATACCAGTCCGGATCAGTTCTACCATTTCGGATTCGGTATCTTACCGATTCCGGACCAAACTGATCTGATTTCGGGCTGAACCAGATCCGGTTCCTGGCTGAACCGGATCTGGTTCCGGGCTGATCCGGAACCGGTCCGTTATATTTTTTTAAAAAAGTAATTAATATTTTTATTTAACTATAATCTAAATTTTTCGAAAAAAAAAAGTTTCCGAGTTTGAACCGGTTGGATCGAAATCGGATCCGATCTGGTTCCTTAATGGATCGGACCGATTCCAGAATTATCGGATCCAAAACCGACCGATTTCGAACTGGACTAGATCAATCCGTTAACCAGTCCTAGCCCATATGCATGATATTATGATATATAAGTAAGACATAACATGCTAAAAATATTGAGCTATATAGAGCTCAGTCTAACTCACCAAATGAGAAACTACATGTATAGACCTGGTATGTGACATATTTATGGATCAATTCAATATGATTGAGATAAAATATTTGGTTTGTTAGTTTATGTATTTTTTGTTTGAAAGATATTATGTTTTAATATTGAGTTGGTGTATATGTATGATTTAAATCTGGAGACAAATACTTTTTCACCATCTGTGTCAGTCCATGGATGATAGATTTCTATAGGTCAGCTGAATCAACCAAATCTCACAATTTGTGGGATTTGTCTTGTAATATCGTCTAGATGGTTACTAATCTTTCATTATTAAAATCATTGAAGCTACTACTCGTAGGTCCATTAGGTGGATATTGGTTATTTTGATGTTTTTTCTAAAGACATTGTCCTACTCTATAATGGTAATATTTTATTTGAAATATTCACAGTACATGACAAATATACTCCAGAATACTATCTATTGAGGATAGCATCAAATGTATCGTGGGTATTCAGAGGTCGATGAAAAGTTATCTTAGTCGCTGCTTAATTTAGGTTCTAGACTTCCTGCCAAGTTTCAGGCCGGTTAGTCGGCAAGTTGTAAATATAATAGGGAAGATCCAAGATAAAGCGTTCGACCGGGGGACCGGATGAATAAGGAAAAAGAAAGAGGTGATGTGGATGTCTTACGTTAACAGTCGGCTATTATTACAATATTATCACATATATAAATAACCAATGTACTTGTTAACAATAGAATTGTGCCACCTCGGCTAAATTCATCCATCTTTTTTATCATCGTTTCACTTGTTTTCCGAGCACATTGACTTGATCATTATATTGACCACGCATCCAACTTTTGTGTCCTCATGCTATATCACTCCGAGACACCAATCTCAAGATAAAAGTCTTGTAGCCCATCATAGTGATCCAGAATCGTATAACATCATCGGTACTTAATAATAAAAAAAAAATGTATTCTTAATATATTAATGGAATAATGTATTTTCAGCTATAGGTTTAATTTTGAGTTCAATAGTAATGATTAATGAGGATTCGGTCAATGTTTGGTAAGGTTTTGAAACCCCAACAACCTTGCACTTCTTAAAATAATCTACCTAAAATGCATGTAGACATTAATTACTAGAGTACAAGAGGCAACTCCACGGGGTGTCTTGTAACACTAGCTAGCATAAATGTGACATCTTATCCCACATTAAAGAGCTTTTGTTAAATGTGGATTTTAGTTATTAATATAATAAAAAACCAAAGTATATACAGATGTTTTTCAGATACATTTTATGTTCAATATGTTGGAGGATGTTGGAAAAATGCTTGTATGAAACGATGCGGGTGGGGCCTAAATTAGATTCATACATGTATTTCCCGATGATGTAGGGTTTATCTACATTGTATTTACCGCACTAGATATCAATTTTAATATTCGAAACTCGTTTTCTTTTCTTTTTCTTAAATTTGATCCATATTTTGGGGGAAAAAATGTCACCTCAACCTAAGAGCAACTCCAACCATGAGCCATTTTGGTGCTGGTGCTTGGTTTGTTGCTCCAACCCAGAGGCTAAAATGTGCAATAGTGTTGCGCCAACTCTGAAAGTTGGCTTTTTCTTCATTTTTAAATTTTTTTGTTTTCTTTATTATTCAGTTATATAAAAAAATCTTAAAAATTATAAAATCTTGGTTCCACCATGATTATTATTATATTAATTTCTTTATTTGGGGGTTAGGTACAAACAATAGGATCTTCCACCAGAATATTTCTGCTAAAACTCATATAATTATGAATTATTTATCAGATTATGACGTTTAAGCAAAATATTCTTGGCTACCCCTATAGGAATTACCTAATGAGGATATCACAACTCTTGGATGGGTATTTACTCTCTAAATATTGAGTGAAAGATACACATCTAAATGTTGCTAACCCTTACTGTGTAATACCCATGGAGTAACATAGAAGTATTCCGTTTAAACATACTAATCTCTTCATTAAGTGGGTTAGATATTGTCGTACCTTAACATGAAAATTATATTCTTTTACACATGCTTCAAAGTCCAACTCCAACCACCATCACATGCAATGCCTTGATTATGGGCTTAATTGGATTTGTTGCTGCGATGTGCCCCACTAGCCCAGACCAAAACTCTACGCTTTCACTATCATAAAAATCATACTTTATTTCTTTTTCTGGTATAAAATCATAAAAATAAAAATAAAAATTCGACCAAAAAGAAAAAAGAAAACAAAGGACCATGGTTCACACTAGTCGGCCGGTTTTTGGCCTTCAACCCAATTCTCACCGGTCTTTTTTCAGCAATGTGGTTTTAGATGGTCACATCGGACAAGGCACCTGATCCGGTTTTGAAAACAGGGATGATCCCATCGTGTAACGAATTTTTGGTAGTTAATTGAACTTATTCTTGATATTATATGATTTACCAAAAATGTAAATTTTTCACAATACTTTAAATTTCATACAATTCATAGCTGATAATGGGGTGATTACATATATTTCTCGACCAATTACTCTTGTCATATATGATTTACTAAAATTTGAATACGTCCTACTTGATCAAATTGTTTTAATAAAAAATAACCATCTAAACCATTTTAATTTCTTATAAAACCCCAACTTCAGCTGTGTGTGCATAGTGAAGTTAGATTTTGTGATATCCCCGAAAGGATTATGTGTAAACATGCTTTTATGTGCTAATTTTATTACGTATTAAAAACATGAGTTAATTTGGGGTTTATGGGTTATGCTTTATGTGGTAAAAGCATGTAATTAAGTTGGGGAATTAATGTATGTGGTTGATGTTATATTTATTTTAATGATATGGTTTAGGAGGCATGTGAGGTGTTTTTGATGATGTATTGATGTGGTAAAATTATAAAATATCAAGGAGGGGTATTTTAATACATCGTATGAAATACCGGGACACAATTAAACACCGCAAGGCCACCCAAACACACCACCCCCCCCCCCCCCCCCCCCACTTGCATGCAACCCATGCCTCTCCCCTGATTTCCTGGAAAGCTGTCTTGGCCAATCACACCTTTTGTCTATCTGATTTGATCACTTTTTCCTCCTCCAAAATCTCCTCCTTCTCTCCTAAAACTCGAACCATACTCAGACAACAGGTAGGAGAAGAAATCCAACGTTTTTGTTGAAAGAGTTTATCAAAAATCGAGGAGCAAAAGTGGTGAGGAATCATGTTGGTTTACCAGTTTTTTCGTTCTTATGTATGTGTGTTCTTCATAGCAGATCTGGCATGATACTTTAAGGCTCGATGAAATATTGTTTCGAGTGCTTGCATATATGTTTTATGAATCCCCTAGCATGTTTGGTTAAGCAACTTACATGCTTTATGTGTTAGATTTTCGTTTGTGAAAAGTGTTCCTCGAAAATCTGGGTAAAGGAAGTGCCCTGTTTTAAGTTGAGTAGGGGTTTTATCATGAGGTTATGAAGCATGCTAGCTTAGGTTTCTTTAAACCTTCGATTTACGGGCTTGTATGATGTTGTTATGAAGCTCCCGGTACTTTTACCAGAGCACTTTGCGTGTGATATGTGAAGGATTCAAACTTGTGAAAAGTAGTGTTCGAAAAATCTGGGTAGAGTAAATGCCCTGTTTTTCTGGAAAAGGTTGAATGAGAGTGAACTTTATGAAGGTGTTATTATGCATGTTAGCTAGGTTTTGATCAAACCGTTGATGTGGTTACGTGCATAGAAGTTTTGTGATGTTCCTAGCATAATTCCTCGAGCATGTTTTATGTTATATGTTGTAGTTCTAATAGCATGAAATGAGGTGCTCGATAATTCTAGAAATCGCGCAAAGGAACAGAGTTGGGGATCGATCGCCAAGAAGGCGCGATCGATCGCGACGTTCCAGTAGGTTTTGGCGATCGATCGCCAATAAGGGGGCGATCGATCGCGAATTGTATATTTTCGGTATACGAGGCAGTAACATCTCGCGATCGATCGGGGCTAAGGAGCGATCGATCGCGAGATGACATATTGGGGCAAATGTTGAATTTTGTTTAGTTTTTGGTATTGAATTATTATTGGGTGCCTAATATTGTGTTATGTGGTTATGTAGAACCATCACAGGTACCAGCACAGTCGAGGAGATAAAGTCGATTGACTCCTCTATCTTTTGAAAGGTACGTAAGCGACGTACGGGCATCCCAACGGTAACATGTATTATGTGTTTATTTATTTAATACAAGGTAAAGCAAAATGTGCATAAGATAGTGCATTATGATATGATACATGTTGATATGCATCGTCTTTGCATATGTATGTTGTGAAATATAAGAGGTGTATTTCACGAGTCAAGGTTATCCTAGTGAGGATTTTAATGCTTACACGAACTTCCATAAGAAGCGAGGAAGAATTCCGCTTACGTGGATTTCCATAAGAAGCGAGGAAGAATTCCGCTTACGTGGAGAAGTAAGAAGCATTGAAATACACTAATGATAAAATGACTCAGGATTGAAGTAAGGATTTAAGAAGTACAGATATGTCATGACATTATTAAGGAACCATAATTTCATATGTTGATTATTCATGAGTTATGGTACAGGGACAACCAGTGGGCATAGTAAATGCAATGGAAATACAAGAAGTGTTTGTAATTATGATTTATGCATTTACGTTTGCATTCATATTATGTTGAATATGAATTATGATGTGCTCATGTGTTGGGTGCTTTTGCTAAGGAGAGTCAGGGTCAGGTTGATAAGCCGAGCTGAAAGGAGTGCTACAAGATAGCAAGATAAAGACTTATTTTGTATAGTTCTACTAGGAGTACAGTAGAAGTAGCCTACCCAATTTGTTAAAGAGTGTAAAAAATCCTTTTGGCATGTCTTTTGTACATGTAAACTCCAGCTCAATTTGTCAACACGATCTTAATACTCTGATAAAGTATGTTTAATTCTCCTAATTGCACATAATCGTATGATTGAGATAACAGGGTCTCACATTTAGTGGTATCAGAGCAGTGGTTAGATAACCAGTGTCAGACTATGCTATGCAGTATTCCTCATTACTGAGGTATGTACCTCATGTCGCTGTGAGCAGTCATGCCAAGATGAGAAATTTTCTGAAGGGCCTGAGACCAGAACTATTTGATCGTGTTGTCTCCAACAACCCCAGCTCTTTTGATGACGCCCTGACCCGGGCAGAGTTGGCAGAGATTGCAGTGGGCGCGTACAAGGACGTTGTACCCCCTTTCATACCACCACAGAGACCTGTTGGTGATAGTCTGAGGCCACGAGGGGACCATTTTAAGTCTCGTGGGGCCTCATCATCTTCTAGATTCAGTGGAAAGAAATCTCAGGGTCAGAAGCAAAGTAACCGAGGGCCATCCCAGGGAAGTAAGACAGGAGGAAACTGATGTAACAACTGTGGAGGATGTCACTTATCACGTGACTGTCAGGGTTGCTATATTTGTGGCAAGATGGGCCACTTGGCTCGAAGTTGCCCCAATCGGGGAGGTCAGGCAGACACATGACCGAATAGGCCAAGATTTGACGCAGGAAGAACACCACAGAGGCAGCATTTTGCACCACGACCGCAGGGAGGTCAGGCGGCGGGACAGCCGCAGGGTCAGGTGTATGCGTTGACGCGGGAGCAGGCTGAGGCAGCCCCGAAGGAGGTCATTGCTGGTACGTGTCATTTATTTACGTACCCTGCATTTATATTGATAGATACATGTGCTTCCCACTCTTTTGTGTCTGCTGCTTTTGTGGAAAGACACCGCTTGTGCTCGCCTCTGTTACCCACGCCTCTCATGGTCTCGACACCCACGGGAAAGCATGTGATTGCGGATCGACTGTTACCTGATTGCCTCATTTATTTTGAGGGCAATGATCTGAGGGCCGATCTGATTCAGTTAGAGATGACAGATTTTGACTGCATTGTCGGCATTGATGTGTTGAGCAGATACCAGGCCGTGGTAGATTGCCGACAGAAGATGGTACATTTTCTTTCTGATCAGGGGTTCCAGTGGACCTTTGATGGGGACGGCTCTCGTCCCAAGATTCCAGTGATCTCAGCAGTTAAGATGTCGCGGTTATTGGAACGCGGCCACACGGGCTACATTATTTATGCCGTGGACGTCTCTGAGGAAAAGGAAGAGTTAAGGATCGAGGATATACCAGTGGTTGAAGAATTCACCGATGTTTTTCCGGATGAAATTCCAGGGTTTCCGCCGGTCAGAGATGTTGAGTTTGAGATCGAACTACTGCCAGGGACATCTGCTATTTCCCGTGCTCCTTATAGGATGGCACCGGCAGAGCTGAGGGAGCTGAAGGTACAGTTACAGGAACTCCTCGACAGGGGATACATTCGTCCTAGTGTATCGCCTTGGGGTGCACCAGTCTTGTTCGTGAAGAAAAAGGATGGTTCATGCGCCTGTGTATCGATTACCGTCAATTGAACAAAGTAACTATTAAGAACAAGTACCCCCTTCCGAGGATTGATGACTTATTTGATCAGCTTCAGGGCACAGAGATTTACTCAAAGATTGACTTGAGGTCAGGATACCACTAGATTCGGGTTAGAGCTGATGATATCCAAAAGACAGCTTTTAGAACTCGGTATAGACACTACGAGTTCTTGGTGATGCCATTCGGGTGACGAATGCCCCGGTTGTCTTATGAGCCCGATGAACCGGGTATTTCAGGAGTACCTTGATCAGTTTGTGATCGTATTCATTGATGACATCCTTGTCTATTCGAGAAGTGAAGAGGAACATGCTATTCATTTGAAGACAGTGCTACAGATCCTCAGAGATCACCAGTTGTATGCCAAACTCAGCAAGTGGGAGTTCTGGTTGAGCAGCGTAGCATTCTTGGGCCACATTATCTGTGATGTCCCCGAAATGATTAATTGTGGTAGAGAGGCCTTACATTATCTCTCGAGAGGGGATCTCAGTAGACCCGAGGAAGGTAGAGGCAGTTATGGATTGGTCCGCCCCTACTTCAGTCAGTGAGATTCGAAGTTTTCTTGGTTTGGCTGGCTATTACCGACGTTTTGTCGAGGGTTTCTCAAAGATCGCCAAGGCACTTACACAGCTGACTCAGAAAGGAGTCCCATTCTGTTGGTCAGAGGCTTGTGAGCAGAGTTTCCGGGAATTAAAGCACAGACTGACTACTGCACCAGTTTTGGTGATTCCCAGGGAGAACAAAAGATTTGTTCTTTATACTGACGCATCGCTACAGGGCCTAGGATGCGTACTGATGCAGGACATACATGTAGTGGCTTATGCTTCTACGCAGTTGAAGCCACACGAGACGAGGTATCCAGTCCATGATTTGGAGTTAGCAGCTATAGTGTTTGCCTTGAAGATATGTCGACTTTACTTATATGGTACCTCATTTACCATCTTCACTGATCACAAGAGCCTGAAGTTCTTGTTTACATAGGCTGAGCTGAATATGAGGCAGAGGAGATGGATGGACCTGCTGAAGGACTATGACTGTGAATCAAATACCATCCAGGAAAAGCAAGCCGACGCTTTGAGTCAGAAAGTGAGGAGCACGGCAGAGGATGTCATGTATGTATCAGCTATGATGGCCTCCTACTGCCATTTGGGATTTGATTATGATGTGTCTGCTTCACCGGTACAGGTCTTGACCTTATTAGCTGAGCCTATAATTTTTGACCACATCTGGAAGGCTCAGGAGACTGACAAGGAAGTTCAGAGATGGTTGTCAGTGGTTCGTCTGGGCCAGTCGTCGAAGTTCAGGATGGCTGAGGATGGTTCCTTAAGGTTAGGTGATCGATGGGTGGTCCCGAATACGACTGAGTTGCGTCAGGGAATATTACAGCGAGCCCATTGCAGCAGGATGAGTATCCACCCAGGCGGAAAGAAAATGTATAAGGATTTATGCAGCCAGTTTTGGTGGAGGCGAATGAAACAAGATGTTACCTCATTCGTCAAAAGGTGTTTGATTTGTCAGCAGGTAAAGGCTGAGAGACAGAGGCCTGGTGGTGAGCTAAGGAGCTTGGAGATACCACAGTGGAAGTGGGAGCACGTATCCATGGACTTCGTGACCCACTTACCGAGGACTGTTTCGGGTTTTGATGCCATATGGGTAGTCGTGGATAGACTGACTAAGGTGGCTCACTTAATTCCATATTGTATGACCTTCACGTACTTGAGGATGGCACAATTATATATCAGAGATGTGGTGAGACTGCACGGGATCCCTGTTTCGATTGTGTCTGATCGAGATCCGCGGTTTACATCTCACTTCTGGGAAGGTCTACAATCAGCTCTAGGTACAGAGTTGAGGTTGAGCACAACCTATCATCCTCAAATGGATGGCCAGACCGAGCGTACTATACAGACGCTCGAAGATATGCTGATGGCTTGTGTGTTGGAGTTCGACACCCCTTGGCAGGACTCAGTAGCCTTGGTGGAATTTTCTTATAATAACAGTTACCAGGCTAGCATACAGATGGTTCCATTTGAAGCCCTATATGGCAGGCGTTGCAGGTCTCCTTTGTGTTGGGATGATGTGGACCGTAAATCGGTCGGAGGACCAGAGTTGGTCCAGGATATGGAAGAAAAGGTAAAGATCATCAAGAGAAAGATGAAGGCAGCTCAGGACAGACAGGCAGCGTATGACAATCAGCGGCGAAGGCCGTTGGAGTTTCAGTTGGGCGACAGAGTCTTTATGAAGATCTCACCTTTCAGAGGTGTGGTACGGTTTGGGATGCGGGGAAAGTTATCCCCAAGATATGTAGGGCCGTATGAGATCTTGCAGCGTGTTGGTACCCTGGCATACTGTTTGGCTTTACCGCCCTCTCTGTCTGTTATACACGATGTATTCCATGTGTCTATGCGGAGGAAGTACGAGCCAGATCCTTCGCATGTGCTACAGCCTTTAGAGGTGCAGTTGGAGTCCGATGTTTCCTATGTGGAGCGGCCTATCAGGATTTTGGATAGAGCAGACCGCAGGCTTCGGAACAAAGTTATTCCTATGATCAAGGTTCAGTGGGATCGTAGGGGTGTCGAGGAGGCCACGTGGGAGACAGAGCGATACATGGTGCAACACTATCCAGAACTGTTCTCTGGTATGTGTTTTATGTTCTCTTTTTTGGTAAGTAAGTGTGATTTCGGGGATGAAATCTAATAAGTAGGGGAGTATTGTGATATCCCCGAAAGGATTATGTGTAAACATGCTTTGATGTGCTAATTTTATTACGTATTAAAAGCATGAGTTAATTTGGGGTTTATGGGTTATGCTTTATGTGGTAAAAGCATGTAATTAAGTTGGGGAATTAATGTATGTGGTTGGTGTTTATATTTATTTTAATGATATGGTTTAGGAGGCATGTTAGGTGTTTTTGATGATGTATTGATGTTGTAAAATCATAAAATATCAAGGAGGGATATTTTAATACATTGTATGAAATACCGGGACACAATTAAACACCGCAAGGCCACCCAAACACACCACCCCCCCCCCCCCCCACTTGCCTGCAACCCATGCCTCTCCCCTGATTTCCTGGAAAGCTGTCTTGGCCAATCACACCTTTTGTCTATCTGATTTGATCACTTTTTCCTCCTCCAAAATCTCCTCATTCTCTCCTAAAACTCGAACCATACTCAGACAGCAGGTAGGAGAAGAAATCCAACGTTTTTGTTGAAAGAAGTTTACCAAAAATCGAGGAGCAAAAGTGGTGAGGAATCATGCTGGTTTACCAGTTTTTTCGTTCTTATGTATGTGTGTTCTTCATAGCAGATCTGGCATGATACTTTAAGGTTCGATGAAATATTGTTTCGAGTGCTTGCATATATGTTTTATGAATCCCCTAGCATGTTTGGTTAAGCAACTTACATGCTTTATGTGTTAGATTTTCGTTTGTGAAAAGTGTTCCTCGAAAATCTGGGTAAAGGAAGTGCCCTGTTTTAAGTTGAGTAGGGGTTTTATCATGAGGTTATGAAGCATGCTAGCTTAGGTTTCTTTAAACCTTCGATTTACGGGCTTGTATGGTGTTGTTATGAAGCTCCCGGTACTTTTACCAGAGCACTTTGCGTGTGATATGTGAAGGATTCAATCTTGTGAAAAGTAGTGTTCGAAAAATCTGGGTAGAGTAAATGCCCTGTTTTTCTGGAAAAGGTTGAATGAGAGTGAACTTTATGAAGGTGTTATTATGCATGTTAGCTAGGTTTTGATCAAACCGTTGATGTGGTTACGTGCATAGAAGTTTTGTGATGTTCCTAGCATAATTCCTCGAGCATGTTTTATGTTATATGTTGTAGTTCTAATAGCATGAAATGAGGTGCTCGACAATTCTGGAAATCGCGCAAAGGAACAGAGCTGGGGATCGATCGCCAAGAAGGCGCGATCGATCGCGACGTTCCAGTAGGTTTTGGCGATCGATCGCCAATAAGGGGGCGATCGATCGCGAATTGTATATTTTCGGTATACGAGGCAATAACATCTCGCGATCGATCGGGGCTAAGGAGCGATCGATCGCGAGATGACATGTTGGGGCAAATGTTGAATTTTGTTTAGTGTTTGGTATTGAATTATTATTGGGTGCCTAATATTGTGTTATGTGGTTATGTAGAACCATCACAGGTACCAGCACAGTCGAGGAGATAAAGTCGGTTGACTTCTCTATCTTTTGAAAGGTACGTAAGCGACGTACGGGCATCCCAACGGTAACATGTATTATGTGTTTATTTATTTAATACAAGGTAAAGCAAAATGCGCATAAGATAGTGCATTATGATATGATACATGTTGATATGCATCGTCTTTGCATATGTATGTTGTGAAATATAAGAGGTGTATTTCACGAGTCAAGGTTATCATAGTGAGGATTTTAATGCTTACACGAACTTCCATAAGAAGCGAGGAAGAATTCCGCTTACGTGGATTTCCATAAGAAGCGAGGAAGAATTCCGCTTACGTGGAGAAGTAAGAAGCATTGAAATACACTAATGATAAAATGACTCAGGATTGAAGTAAGGATTTAAGAAGTACAGATATGTCATGACATTATTAAGGAACCATAATTTCATATGTTGATTATTCATGAGTTATGGTACATGGACAACCAATGGGCGTAGTAAATGCAATGAAAATACAGGAAGTGTTTGTAATTATGATTTATGCATTTACGTTTGCATTCATATTATGTTGAATATGAATTATGATGTGCTCATGTGTTGGGGTTGTTCTTGTAGGTGCTTTTGCTAAGGAGAGTCAGGGTCAGGTTGATAAGCCGAGCTGAAAGGAGTGCTACAAGATAGCAAGATAAAGACTTATTTTGTATAGTTCTACTAGGAGTACAGTAGAAGTAGCCTTACCCAATTTGTTAAAGAGTGTAACAAATCCTTTTGGCATGTCTTTTGTACATGTAAACTCCAGTTCAATTTGTCAACACGATCTTAATACTCTGATAAAGTATGTTTAATTCTCCTAATTGCACATAATCGTATGATTGAGATAACGGGGTCTCACAGATTTTTCTTCAGTTATTTCACGAAACTAAACCTAGGAAGAGAGAAAGGGACAAATTTATGACTAACTTTTTACATTTCAAATAATGGGGTGGGGGTCCAAGAATATCAAGTTGGCAAAGTGTAGTGGGAAAGAATAATTTCTTCGTAATATAACATTTAAGTAAACTCCCTACACTAGTCTAGTGCATGCTTAGTCTGGTTGATTTGATGCTGCCCTCAAAGATAATGCTTTTGAGAGAAGCTTGGCCATTGATGTGACATATCCAACATTTGAGTATGTCACATCAATAATTTGGATGCTTTGGAGGACAATGCTCTTAAAAATATTGTCTTTGAGGGCATTTTGACCATTGACGTGTCATATCCAACATTTGAGTATGTTGAAATCTTATACGACTGAGTTTTTTCCATCGTGTTAATGGTAATTCGTTTAGCTTTTGCTCGCGTTTTAAAATTCAAGTATTGTGGAGCCAAAGATTTTACATAGCTAGGGTACACATATATGTATGCAGCTGCACACTTTACAATATTTGATCTGATATTGTTTATGATATTAATTCGATCAAACAAATCAAGAGTTGAAAAAAAAATTCAATCTAAATATGTTACTTTAGTCAATAAAGCATCAAATATTATAAAATATAATCCATCTTAGTAATTAATATAAATAGTTATTTTGGTTAATACTCGAAAAAATTAAATAGCTCTTTAAAATAATTTTTTCGATCTCAACTTGAGTCAGTTTATAGAATTTGTAAATTTGATAAATTAATAAGATAATAATTTTTTAGGAAAATCCTTATATAAATTTTATAGTCTCATCAATATAATAATGAATAATTGGATAAAATTACCAACATAACTAGAACAATTTAGTAAAATATAGATCTATTGTTGCTTTTTTTTTTTGAAATTTAATATAGGTGGATTTCATCTCTAAATTTTCTCATTGTATTAACAAACTCAGATGTCATGTTCTTGAACTGCAAGTAGACTTGTTAGTTGTTACCACAATTAGTGTTTCCTTTCGTGTAATTGGTAACTAGCTTCATCATCAATAG
This sequence comes from Haberlea rhodopensis, assembly GCA_907163345.1. NCBI lineage: Eukaryota > Viridiplantae > Streptophyta > Magnoliopsida > Lamiales > Gesneriaceae > Haberlea > Haberlea rhodopensis. Next base: position 6,146,965 of record CAJQUN010000033.1, on the reverse strand, counting down.
AATTTTCATGACAGTAACCATAATTTCTTCTAAATTTTGGATATTTGAACATTCGTAACTTTCACCCATGTAATCCAACATCCAATTGACATCTATTTTATTGTGGTAATCGAGATCATTAATCATATTCACAATGAATGTCATCATATTTATTTTCGTAAATATGTGTGTGTACAATAATTTTCTTTTTAAATTAATTCACAAAATATGATATGTATATTAGCGATATACATACACTTATTTTTTATGTAATTAAATATATATTCCCTGAATCAAAATAATACTCTTTAAATTGATAAATTATTAATTTACCGATACTTAATACCTCTCGAAATGAACAAAATTTCATGGCCCCAACATTATATATATATATATATCTATCTATATCTATACTCCTATAAAAATGTGGATCAAGGGCAAAGTTTTTTATTGTGATTTAACAACTTTACCCTTTTTTTCCTATACTTTCTTACACAAATAAAAATTTCATAGGGATATAATTGTAAACTCATAATATTAACAATGGACATAAAAGGAAAATAAATAGTAGAGTTTAACATTCATTTAGTTATTAATTAATAATGTATTAAAATCTATAATATAAATTCTCACCTCTTCATTATCCACACTTTGAATTTACAAGATTATTTTCTTAATTAGTACATCATAATTACTAATTATTGAAACAAAATATGTTAAGTGTCAACAATAATCTATATATTATACATGTTTGATATTTTGATCTAATTTGTAAAACCACTTTAACGATTTTACATATATGTATATTTTATTTTTGTGAAAGGAAAACAAGGAGCCATCGGTTTTGAGCTTGCTCAAACTTTTTTTTTATTGTTTAATTCATAATTAAATTTGGATTTGAAAGTAATGTTATTTGGCCATTCAATTTGCAACGAATAATCTAATCAATTTAATAAAATTAATTCTAATAAATATTAAATACAAATTAATGATAAATTATTCATTCTCCCATTAATATATATTTATTTCTTGTATGAATAATTTAATTTCTCAATGTGGGCATGGAAGATGAAGAGCACATTTACTCTACATGGGAATATGAATAGGCAAGTGGTGATTCCATTTATATGAGCATATGTAGTCATCAACTCATAGAAAACCAAGAATTGTTATTGTAAGTGAAAGTTGGACTATACGAGTGATAAAGGTTTCACTTTTTAATTCACCGACAATTTTTTAATTTCTTATTATATTCTATTGTTGTGTTTCAACTACCTATGAGGTACTCTTGTACCAATTTTTTATAATTTATTTTATAATTCAACTGCGATCCAGTGAAGGATTTGAAGACCAATATGACAAAAGGAAGAAAGTAACTTGTAAGCAAGGATTGTCAAATAAGATGCCCACTAAGAAAGATTATGGTGTATGTTTTTTCCTATTTACTTTTGTGTCGAGGTGATGTTGTGTTCTTATCACGTTCTATTGTATTAAGACTATGCATTGTTATCAGGATTAAATTGTGGTTTTAATGATAGAATTTAGCATACATCAAATTAATCTTTTAACATGCATTACTCATATGGAAGGGTGGCGTTGCCTGCAGGATTCATGATTTTGGTTGTGAGGATCCAATATTTGGATTAGATGGCTTAAATTTTGAGACAATTATGTTGGTAGATAATCTATATTTCTTATGGACAGTCAAAACCATTCATTTATATAACTCAAAAGATGTTAAAAGGAGATCAACATAAATTTCTAAATTCTAACATGAGGAGGAGAATTTTTACAATAATTTTTCCCCTCCCACGTAAATTTTGATAATAATTCATATCGATTTCATTATTAAATGAATCTATTTTACTATCGTATTTGATAATAATTTTGATTTTTATTTTAAATGATTATATCGTCTTGTTTATCTGACCTTTATTTTATATATATTAAGAAGTTGAATTTAAATTTGAGGAAATGAAATTTGGAGAAAATTTATAGGTAATATAATCCATCATTCGAGAACCGTAGCGAGTATTCACGTGCAAGGCACGTGCTTCCTGCTAGTATATATAAACGATTAAATCCAATTACATGCCAATGATTTGTTTCTAAAAACGGTTAAATCCAATTACACGCCAATGATTTGTTTCTAAAATATATTATTAGCCCAGTTTCGAGGGAGACATTATTATGATTTGTTCACATGGGTTGTAGACAACAGTGAGGAGATTTTTTGAATTGTAATCAGAAGCCCTCCCCATCCACCCGGATGTCTCCTTCACATGTTCGTTGGCAACCACCGCCACTACGTGCTTTGAATGTTAATGTTGATGCATCGGTTAACCCAAAGTTTCCTTTATGTGTGGTTGGCATATAGTCAGAAATGATTCTAGAGTTGTGGTATGTGTTGTTGGCCGTGTTTTGCAAGGGCCAGTTACTCCCCATATGGCTGAGACTTATGCCCTCTTGGTCGGATGTCTCTTTCACATGTTCGTTGGCAACCACCGCCACTATGTGCTTTGAATGTTAATGTTGATGCATTGGTTAACCCAAAGTTTCCTTTATGTGTGATTGGCATTATAGTCAGAAAAGATTCTAGAGTTGTGGTATGTGTTGTTGGCCGTGTTTTGCAAGGGCCAATTACTCCTCATATGGCTGAGACTTATGCCTTCTTGGAAGGATGTCGTGTGGCACATAATTACTAGGCAAATGGTTGGTTTTTCAAGACAGATGTGCTGAATATTGACCAAGCTATAACTCATCCTTCGCCACATGTAATGGAGGCTCCTCTCATTGACTTCATCAAACAGTTTGCGCTCCAAGTTCCTAATGTTGCATTCCAACACTGTACTCGCACAGCTAATGGTCCAGCTCATAGATTACCCAATCATGTACTTAGTTTGGGTCACAATTTTGATTGGTAGATGCAATCCCAATATGTATTCAACATATTGTACTGATAGATAACCACTCTCTGCTTTACTAATGAATTAGCTGTTGATGGTTTCAAATATATATATATATATATATATATATATATGTATATATATATATGATTAGAATTATGTTGGCCTTATAGGCCCATTCGGATAAGAATTGGGGGAAATTACAAGGAAGTACACTTTTGGGACACAAAATCTACTTAAGTCTTGAGAAAAAAGCTTAGTGCATAAAAAGCCAAATTGGAAACAATTTATTTGAAATAGGGCCAATTTCAAAATTTTCAATCAATTAGGTGTTTTAAGATATCTCTTTTACCCCTCACTAGTTTGATATGTTGTATTTTATCCCTTAGGCTTTTGTTTAAATTACAAAGAAGCTCATATATAATACTTAAATTATCTTTTATATCCTTATATTTATAAAGAAGTAACATTTAACGTCGCCTTTTTACAAGTCCCCGTTTTTTGCGATCCTTGGCACAAAATGGTATCAGAGCCTAGGTTTATTCTGGAAATACTATAATAATATCTTGAATATTATTTGTAACCTATACGGAGGAGACGATTCATGAAATTATGGACCCGAACGAATGTTCGAAGTGTCATTCATGCAGGTGGTACTTCCAGAAATTGGAAGTACTAAATCAGAAGCATATGGCAGAAGCTCAACGTTTCAATCATAAGTGGAAACTTTTACGAGGAACATGTTTATGTACACCAGGCATAAACCATTACAAGAAATTGGAAAGGATGGCTAAGAGGCTTCATCAAGTGAACCTCAAACTACAGTTCCAGTTAGCAGAACTTCAGGAAGATGATCATCCTGAACACGAGGACGTTGTTCCAGACCCCAATTATTCAACAGGGTCCGGACCAGATGATTAGGATGATAGAACCAACCTTTCAAGAAATCGAGCCAGATTCTTCTAAGATATCCCAAGATCTTAGACAGATTCAGAAGACAGTGCAGCGCTATGGCTAACTTCAATACCATGTCCCTGCACATATCCATCAGATTCAGAGTCAGATGGAGATTATGATTAAACATCAGAAGGAGATTCTTGAAAACCTTCAAGATGTTCAATCCCGAGTTAAGGAATTGGAGTCAAGACCAAGTCCAGCAAAAAGAAATGGAGTACATCAAACTCTTTACAGAGTATCGATGGAAGGCAAAGATAGAAGAAAAAGATGCAGCAGAACTGTTCTTTGCCAAAATTTCGAGCCCATGGAGAGAAATGCTTATGCAGGAGTATACACCTCATGCAATCGAGACGGTGTCCAGGATAATGTCATTTCTTAAAGTAAAGCTTGCAGAGTGGTTCTACCAAGCAAAGCTCCAAAAGAATTTCAAGAAGCTCAGAGGAATCAACAAAATTACTCATCTTTGTTGTACAGGGAATGATATCCCGACAATTATTGGAAACTACCCCCAGAGGCGAAAGATGAAAAAACATAGAGCTCATCCATATGCTCGAGGAAGTAGTTCAAGAAGAAGTAGGTCTTCATGGAGACCTAGAAATCTCTGGTCAAAACAGAAAGCCCGAAGCTACAGATCGGGGCGAAGATCAGGACCAACAAGGAGTAGAATCTCATCGACATGTTCTAATCAAGCTAGTTCTAGCAGAACACCAACGAAGAGAACTTTCAGACGCACACATACTCATGCAAATGAGAGTTTCAAAGATTGTAATTGCTGGACATGCGGATCAAGAGGACATATCTCTACAGATTGTCCAGAAATCAAAGCAGTGGAGTAAGACGTTCGAGCATACCAAATAATTTGAGGATGTTGTCTATTTTAAGGATTTGGTACATGTGTATCAATTTGAGGATATTCCCTCAGATGAAAGCATCTAGGAAGAAGATATCTATTCTGATGGAGGTGAATCCAACTCAGAATCAGAGTGAAGGAGAGTTCCTTCAACATGTGATCATAGAAGAGCCGTCGGGGTTTTTCTCTCATACCACTGTTTCTCATAAAACTCTTATGAGGATCATGAAGGAAGAACAAAGCTTCAAATGTATGATGGATTTACAATTGGAGCGATGGAGAAAACCATGGATATGATTGGTCATCGAAGCAGGAAGCATCAGATTATCCATAGGGTTACAACAGGTGAATTTGCTATCCAGTGGAATTCACGAGAAACCAAATCGAGATGCAATTAATCCCCTACAGAGAAATCCAGGAGATTAAAAACAAGGTGAAAAGAGAGGTTGCTAATATACTCTCATGGATTCATATCGGAGCCATTAGAGTTATCATTAAAGCAACATTCAAGGAAGGAATTGATACGCCCCTCAACCTGGCGATCTTTGACAAGAGAATCCCGAACCTCAAAGATTCTTGTTTGGGAGCAGTGACAGGAAATCTGTATGCAGAAAAGATGGCCTTCAACATCTGTCCGAGGATTGCATACAATTTAGGAGATCGAGACTTCAACAAAGTTCTCACTCTTCATCAAGATTTTAAAAGAGAAGATTTGATGAAAGAAGGGAACATGCCTTACTCGATCACCTACAATGTGTCATAGCACTCTCGAATACTCATCATTCCGAGGTATTCTTGAGAAATGAATTCATCAAAGTCCCCAGAATCTTCGACGATTTTGCTAAGTAGTATTGCTGGACATCATTGATACTCCGGCAATAGGAGAGATCGACATGAGGATACATGATCAACCTGTTCTGAATAGAAGCAAGAGCCTTATGATCGAGCCAAGAAGGATGTCTTTCCAACAGGATAGGTTAATCAGCAACTATCCGGGGGAAAAATAGAAGGCAGCCTCAAGCAGAAGTCTGAAAATCTCTGATGTATTCAAAACCACAGGAAAACTAAAATACCCAGAAGGCTGGAGAGAAGTGCAGATAATTTTCGACATCACCCAGAAGAACAATATCTTCCCCTGCGATGTCCTATATTATTTGTAACAACCTACAGTTGGCAAATTTCAAGGACACCTTCAAATTGGTGAAATTGATCTCAAAATTGAAGGAATTGCCACAAGGATCCCAAAGCAATGGAGTAAGACAGTTCGAGCATACCAAAGAATTTGAGGATGTTGTCTATTTTCAGGATTTGGTACAGGTGTATCAATTTGAGGATATTCCCTCATATGAAAGCATCTACGAAGAAGATATCTATTCTGATGGAGGTGAATCCAGCTCAGAATCAGAGTGAAGGAGAGTTCCTTCAACACGTGATCAGAGAAGAGCCGTCGGGGTTTTTCTCTCATACCATTGTTTCTCATAAAACTCTTATGAGGATCATGAAGGAAGAACCAAAGCTTCAAATGTATGATGGATTTACAATTGGAGCGATGGAGAAAACCATGGATATGATTGGTCTTCGAAGCAGGAAGCATCAGATTATCCATATGGTTACAACAGGTGAATTTGTTATCCCAATGGAATTCACGAGAAACCAAATCGAGATGCAATTAATCCCCTACAGAGAAATCCAGGAGATTAAAAACAAGGTGAAAAGAGAGTTGCTAATACACTCTCATGGATTCATATCGGAGCCATTAGAGTTATCATTAAAGCAACATTCAAGGAAGGAATTGGTACGCCCCTCAACCTGGCGATCTTTGACAAGAGAATCTTGAACCTCAAAGATTCTTGTTTGGGAGCAGTGGCAGGAAATCTGTATGCAGAAAAGATGGCCTTCAACATCTATCCGGGGATTGCATACTATTTAGGAGATCGAGACTTCAACAAAGTTCTCACTCTTCATCGAGATTGTAAAAGAGAAGATTTGATGAAAGAAGGGAACAGGCCTTACTCGATCACCTACAATGTGTCATACGCACTCTCGAATACTCATCATTCCGATGTATTCTTGAGAAAGGAATTCATCAAAGTCCCCAGAATCTTCGACGATTTCGTTAAGTAATATTGCTGGACATCATTGATACTCCAACAATAGGAGAGATTGACATGAGGATACAAGATCAACCTGTTCTGAATAGAAGCCAGAGCCTTTTGCTCGAGCCAAGAACGATGTCTTTCCAACAGGATAGGTTAATCAGCAACTATCCGGGGGAAAAACAGAAGGCAACCTCAAGCAGAAGTCTGAAAATCCCTGATGTATTCAAAACAACAGGAAAACTGAAATACCCAGAAAGCTGGAGAGAAGTGCAGATAATTTTTGACATCACCAAGAAGATCAATATCTTCCCCTTCGATGTCCTATATTATTTGTAACAACCTACAATTGGCAAATTTCAAGGACACCTTCAAATTGGTGAAATTGATCTCACAATTGAAGGAATTGCCGGAAGGATCCCAGAACAGCTTATTCTAGGGATTGAATTTCTCGAGGAACATAAACTTTGGGAAAGATTGCAAGATGGAATGGAATTCACGGTCGACGGAAAGAGATACCGAATTTGATGACCACCAGTCCATTCTCAATATACATTCCCGTTGGGATGTTATATGAGAAGTACCGGGCAGAATATTTTGCAGCCTACATAGATTCAGGAGCTGTATATGTACTGTCAGGCGAGATATCTTCCCCAAAAAAGTTGGTGAGAAATTACCAGCCATTGCCGGAAGAGACTTTTTCAATAGGATCCTTATTCTTAATGAAGGAATCCAAGGAGCGGAAATCATTATCGGCGGAGCAGGCGGTACCCCATGGTACAAAGTCAAAACTCCACCTATTTATTTCCATGATACAGACGCAGATATGCTGTTAGGAAATAATTTTCTACAGACATTCAAGCGGTTCACACAGGAGAACGAGACCAGGAAACTTATTTTCACAACCCTTTGTTATCATAAGATTATTGTACAGAGACTACGGGAGGTGTTTCACAGAAAATTCCCTATTAGTTTTCGCAGCAAGCGTGGTGATGAAGGAAAACTTCGACACCCAAAGATGAAGGATCAGCGAAAATTTGGAGAAGCAATTCTCCACTTTGGACAACAAGATCCTAGTGAAAAGGATTCTCAAACTTTTGACTGGGTTAACATTATATCTTTCAGGGAACAGGATGAGGAAGAAGTGACTCTAGAAACCCTGTTGCTATTAAAAAAAGGCATTACAAGAAGAAGTTCCACAACCTGAGACTACCCTTGAAGAGCGAATTACTCTAGAAGATGTAAAATGGAAAATTCGGAGGAACTACAACGATGATCCACTAGCATGGTGGAACAAGAATGAGCTCAAAGCTACTTTGAAGGTGAAAGCCGGAAAAGAAAATGAGTTTGTCAGATTCAGACCAATCCCATGAATATGGAAGATCGGATGGATATGCAGAAGATACTTAAGGAACATCTTGACCTTAAAGTTAATCTCAGCAGGTATTTCTCCATACAGCAGGCCAGGATTTCTTGTTCGGAATCATGGAGAAATTAAACGAGGAAAGCCGAGATTGGTGATCAACTATAAAGGGATCAATGAAATCTTGGAGTTCGATGGATATTTTATCCCAAGCAGAGAACATTTGGTAAATAGCATCAAGAATGCCAAAGTATTTTCTAAGTTCGATTGCAAGTCTGGGTTCTACCAGATTAAAATGGAGGAAGCAAGCAGAAAGTTTACAGCATTCTCCACAACACAAGGGCATTATATCTGGAATGTTATGCCAATGGGATTGGCAAATGCTCCCCAGATATATCAAAGAAAGATGGATAATCTGTTCAAGGATTACTTCAGCTTCATGTTCGTTTATATTGACGACATCCTCATAGCGTCAAAAAACATGAAAGAATATCTTAAACATCTGGAAATCTTTTCAGACGTTTGTTACAATGAAGGATTAGTGCTTTTTGAAAAGAAAGCAGTGATTGCTACAAGACAGATCGAGTTCCTTGGAATCGAGATCGACGAATCTGGAATCATCCTGCAGAATCATATTGTTGAAAAAGTACAAGGATATCCGGAAGACCTTAAGGATTTAAAACAACTTCAGAGTTTTTTAGGAGTTGTTAATTTTGCTGGGATGTTTATCAACAATCTAGCAAACCACAGGAAGGTGTTCAGTCCACAACTCAAGAAAGATGTTAAGTTTGAGTGGAATTAAGATCACAGACAAGCGGTCAAATAGCTTAAGGAGGTTTGCAGGTAACTACCAAAGCTTGCAATACCAAACGACGAGGATGAACTCGTATTATACACAGATGGCAGTGATCATTGGTGGGCTGCAGTCCTCATGAAAGTCACACCATAAGGAGAAGTGCCATGCAAATATTGCAGTGGGCTATTTGATAACAAGGAAGATATCAGATGGCACATCAACGAGAAGGAGTTCTTTGCAGTTCGAAAGGCTTTTAAAAAAATGGCCATTATTTTTACTTGCAAAGAAATTTATCTTAAAAATAGATAATACTAGTGTTTAGTCTTTTCTGAAAAATAAAATTGAATCAATATCAGAAAAGGCTAGACTTTTAAGATGGCAGGCTGAATGCCAATATTATGATTATGATATTGTCATTATAAAATCTGATTAAAATATTCTTGCAGATTTCTTAACACGATATGGAGGGACACATTGCTAACGATACCCTCAAAAGAGTTAGGAATCTCAGGGAAAACCTGGAGATCCTGGAACGATATTTTGGGACTCTTTGTCTCAATGCGGAGGTCGCATGACGACTTCAACGAGTAGATCAGGATTTTGTTACTGATCAACATACGAGCATGCTTTCAGGACCATGAACGTCTGTTTGAAGTCCTGAAAGGGCATATCCCTCAGGCAGCACCTTCAACGGTGCAAAAAAAAGTGTTTAGAGAATGGGGCTCATCTAACCCGGAGGCAAGGGATTCAAGTATCCCTGTCACAAGTGTTGCAGATGATGCATTCTTAGAGGATGTACAAGATGTAGCGAATGTTGAGGGTCAGGTTTTATCACAATCTGAACCTTCAAGTCAACCCAGCACCTCAGGTATAAAAGAGGGAGAGTTGAATTTTAGGCCAATGACTCGCAAATCTAAGGTTCAAACTAATGATGATTTAGTTTCTTCACCTATGCAGGATTACCAACGCACTTGGGATAAACTAATTACCAGACGAGGTATCAACCCATACAAATCTATCGTTGATATCTCCGAGAAATATCCGAGAGTTTGGATGAAACCAGGTGGCCATCCAAATGATGTTCAAGAATGGTGTAATTTCGGAGCTCTGGCTTCGGTGTATACTGTGGCACCAGCATTATCTGAAATTTCAAAATTAGCAAAATGGATCAGTGAAGCTGTTTACGATACTTGGGCCAATAATCCACATTTGGCCAGAGGAGATATATTGAAGTTGTATTTTTTTAGTGCTGCTCCAGAACCAGCAAAGAAATGCTTTCAGCTTTTCATTTTATCAAGCTTAGAAGACCAGACGAAAACGCCTTAAAAATATATAAAAATGGCGCTACCAGAAGGAATTCCAATTTTGGATGGAACTATCACGGAAGATGAAGTTTCAACTAGACGAGCATGAGGTCTTTGGGTTTGTCTAACGGAAATGGACAAAGTCAAATACTCGTTCAAGTTCTTTCAGAATTCAGCCAACGAAACTTTCCTGCTGAATTCCATGACAGGAACCTCCACGAGATTTGCCGAAGAACTCTTTGAAACAAAGAGGATGATTCTTTGGGAAAACAAGATTTCGGCAGGAAAAGAAACCTACCAAAAATTCTGCAATATGGTACACATTGGCCGATGGATAGACCATATTTGCCAAGCATGCCCAAAGCAGAAAGAACCAGAGTTCGGGAAAGGATTCCGATCCAAACCCGACAGATCAGAGGCAAGAAGAGAAAAAAAGCCCTGCTCACAAGAGAGCCTATTTTCCTAAAGCTCGGGGACCACAAAAACCACTAATGTAAAGATTCCCCGACAAAGGAAAAGGTGTGGACCATTAGAAGTTAGTGTGGATACTGTTCAATGCACTCAGACAAAAATAATGGACCACTCACGAGAAAAGTTGGCACACTCAAACAAATATATCATACCACGTGAAAGTTAAGGTGCACTCACAGGCGCACTCCCACAATTATCGAGATTTAAAATCTGAATTTAAAGTCCGGATTTATGCCTATATAAGGCACTCATTCAGGAAGCTAAGGACATCGAAAATTCTCCATAGTTTTCTGAAAATAAGAATTGTAGTCTCCAATCTTTGTAATCTTCAGCTTTCTTAGCTTGGTAATATTTCTTTTCTTTCTTTCATTTCATAAGTATCTGTAATATTGTTCTGTATTTTAATTTATATGTTTTTGAGTCAAGCCTCATCTATATGAGAGGCTAAACAAGTCCGTCTCCTCCCAAAAGGAGACGTTTTAATGTAATAGATATTATCAGTATTCCAAAATAAAAATAAGGTTGTTGCCCATCCCAGATTCTTTAAATCTTTCTTATATCTTGATTATACCTTACGCTCTAAGGTAGGAAATGAATTAGGGCAGGGTTGTGCTGTGCGGTTTCTGAAGGAGTCGGATAACTTGCAGACTAACCTCGCCCGTGAGCCGAGATTTGATGGTGAGGAGCCATTCGTAAAATAGTCTGGAGGCAGTAAGTTTTCGACTGGTGGCGTTGCCACCCACCTCACCCGGTGCCGTTATGGTCAAAATGGTATTTTCCAGTTTGTTAAATTTTATTGTAATACGGAAGCATGTTGGGCCTGTTATTTATTTTATAACATGAATCTTGAAATCGGGTTTTGAATTATAATTAGACGAACGATATATAAACTGCGAGTCCTTTGCAAAAGTTTGCTCTGGGGATTCATCCCGAGATGACAGAAACTGAAAGATCTCATGTTCATATGATGCTACTGTTTGGTAAATATTAGGATGAAAACGACGATGAATAGTATATAGAGGTATATTTTGTTCTCTAAACATTTTCTAGGTGTTAAGAATGCAATTTTATTAAAGATTAGTTGGACCGCGTGGACCACATGGATCACATGGGGTTATTATTGTCATTTCAACTAAAAATGGACCTAAATCAACTAATGTTTTTCGCTGAACTAGGATTGATTAAGTTTCACGAAAGATTATCGGCTCATAATTTTCCCTAAGAATTGTATAGCTTTTACTTTATCAACGCATGGGCCAAAAGCCCATAAAGCATGTGGTAGTTGCGCCACCACCGACCGCGGCTCACGGCCACGGACATCATTTGGTAGTTGTCTCCGCCCATCACTGTATTAATCATCCAATGAACTAAATATATAATATTATCGTCAATCTTTTGTCCTTTTCGTCCAAGTGCTATAATATTTCCCCTCGCATGACTTCAATTATGTTCGTGGAAAAAGATGATTCATATAAACCACAAACAACTTAATTCATATTATGGGTCATGACATGAGATATGCTTAATTTTACAGCTAGCTATCACAAGCTTATCACTACCCTTCTCATTTACTCTGACTTGGGATAGATAGCGATACATATCACATATGATGCATATAACTAGCGAAGTTTTTTTTATATAATAAACTATGATTCAAATAAACTATGATATAATATATAAGTTATGCATTATTTTTTTGTTATTATATTATTCTCTTTTATTTAATTTATCCTCTTGCATTTGCATAATATTATTGATATTCTAGTTACGGGTGGATGCATAGCAAAAGATTGATCGAAAAAGTCAATATTACGGGTGAGCATTTGGTAGGTTTGGTATTCGACCGAACCGAATTTTTAAAAACTGAATTAACCAATTTTTTTTGGCAATAAACGAATAGACCAATATTTTCTTGAAAATCGAATTAACCGAATGAAAAAAATATCAGTTAATTCAGTCAATAACCGAATAAAACAATATTTTCTAAAAAAAATATAAAAGTAATAAATAAGATAATTTGATTTTAAATTTTTTATAAAAAAAATGAGATAAATTGATTTTTAGAAAAAGTAATTTTTTTTAAAAAAATTTATAAATTCTGTTAATCTATATTTAAAAAGAAAATCGAAACCGAACTAAATTTAATCGATGTTTTTTTAAAAATAAAAACCAAATTTTCTAATTAATTCGGTCCAAAAAATTTTTGTTCACCCCAAATCAGCATGTATGGACTAAACATAACTAATACCGATCTTTTGTCAAGGGAGAGATGAAGAACTTGATTAGAGCCACCACCTTGCCTGGCGGGGCCTAGCGACTCCCAACCGCTTGAACAAACATTAAATTGGTATGGTTTTGTATTGAATGAAGATGACCCCATTGGAGCCATGACTTATTATTCTATTCTATGGTCATCAAAAGTATGGACCCATATATTTTTTGAAGTGGTGAAATAAATTAATTTATAATTTACAATATTAAATGTTTGTATCAACACACCCTTCAATAAATGCACCAATTTTTAAATATAGTTCTATATACAATTTGATATTGTCTTTCAAAAAAACAATGAAAATAGTTCTGCTAATTTATTTTCCCTACGTGTATAATATTGGTGCAAATGGCCATGGGTTCTTTGTAATGGAATAGTTTGTAATTTAATTTTAAAATCAGATGTTCTAAGCACATGAGCTTGTTCAAAATAAATGTACATGTAGAGAAAGAGAATAATTTTTTGAAAGTGAAATATTATCGCCGGAACAATTATTGTTGCTGACAAAAGCAGTTTTCATATTAAATTCATGAAAATTGCTCAATAACGATGATAATATCATAATACTTTTCCATAATCTCCATAATTAAAGTGTAGGAGCAAGAGCTTCGAGTTCATCGCGTTTGTAGAATAACAAGAAGCCCATCAAGTTGATAAACATTAACTAGTAAACATGGCATACACTACAAATATTCTATATAATTGAATTTTTATGAATAAAAAGTGTTCTTTAAAATATCAAATAATAAATATACTATATATAATTTAAATTAGTATTGATTATTATACATGGCTTGTATAATAACTTCCGAGAGAGAGAGAATAATTGTTGGAATTAATACGTGAAAAGCCAAAAGTTTTGTTAATGAGAACAAAATTCGGTAAGTGAATTTTGTTTGGTAAATTGGCTAAAGAAATCACACATCAGATTTTTGAAACATTTATGGTATGTTTATATTGAGAAACAAATCAATAAAGTGTGGTTAAGTAGAAAATATGGGTGTCCCTTGCGCGCTTTCCGTCTGCCCGCTCGGCTCGTCGCGCCGCGCCCGCGAAGACAACCCTATCTTTCTACTACTCGGATTTTTGGAAAAAGTGATTTGATTTTCACCTACCTGACTTTTCATTTTCTGCAGAGTATTAAGTGTGAGACTTTTCACATCCTGCAGAATTGATATCAGATTTAAGTGTGAGACTTAAATCCGTGATAAGTGTGAGCTTTATCATCTGCCCCACTAAGTACTACCATTAATTTTTCGGACCTTTGAGATGTCTGCTGTTCAGCTATATAAGCTGCTCCAACTCTAATGTTTCATCATCCGAAAATATGCATTCATACATATCACACACTGTTTGAGAGTACTGCAGAGTGATAGTGTTCGAAAGAGTCTGCTCGAAATTCTGTTTCCATCCGAAAAGAGGTGATTGTGCGTTGTACCTTGGAACTCAATTGTCCAGGATGTCAGAAGCTTAGGCGGACAAATTTGAGTTTACGGGCACGCTGCTTATTGTGGCCTCGTCCAGAATCATTTTCAGTTTCCTGTTGTGATTTTACAGGTTTTAAACTGTTGTTGTAAGTTTACTTTTTTTGTATTTTCACAAGTTTAAACTGATTCGATCCGTCAAATTACATATACAATTCTAAAACTCGTAAACTCAATTTTTTGTTTATGTTATTTAATTTTTGGATCTGAATCAATTGGAATAATCCTACTTTGCTAAATTAGAAAATTGTTGAATTTCCAACCAATCATTGTTTATGCACTATCAAAGGATTTGTACTGTTGTTTTTAAAACTAATTTGATATTATTTGTGCAATGTCGTTTGTGTTCTGTTTTAGCTTATGGCCGACCAGATTCCAAACCGAAATGCTGAGAATACTTAGATTCCAGTGGTGAAAGCTAGCGGCGCTGAGGTCATTATGTCAGTTCTGAGAAATCCAATGTCGTTCTCTCAATTTGAGAAACCAGAAAAGTTCATAGGTTCCAACTTTAGGCGTTGGCAGCAGAAGATGATGTTATTTTTGACCAGGTTTCTAAAAGATGATAAACCAGTGGAGGACAAAGAGGATCCTCAATCTGCTGTAATAGTGAATCGTGGCTGAATGTAGACTATCTCTGTCGCAATACTACGTACTGAACTCTCTAGACAGTGCCCTTTTCAATGTGTATTCACCCAAAATAACTGCGAAGGATATTTTGGAATCGTTAGAACTGAAGTACAATGTTGTCGACGCAGACGCAAAGAAATTTGTAGCCGCACGATTCCATGACTATCAAATGGTAGATAGAAAGAGCGTTGTTGAGCAATGCGAAGAGCTGCAGCTGATGTATCATGAACTTGCTGCCGAAGGTATGGGGTTAAATTATGCCCTCCAAGTGGCGATGATGATAAAAAAATTACCGCCATCTTGGAAGGACTTCAAGAGCTACCTGAAGCACAAGCGAAAGATGATGAGTCTCGAGGACCTTATCAGGAGGCTGCGCGTCGAGCAAGACAACCAAAAAGTTGACAAGAAATCAATCGGTATGATTTCCAAGGCCAACATGGTTGATGTTGGGGACAGCTCCCACCAGAATAACCGTAAGCGCAGTTATGATTCCAAGGAAGATACTCAGAACAAGTGGTTCACCGGTGACTGTTACGTATGCGATAAACCTAACCATAAGGCCAAGGAATGCATCAATTCCAAACCAATGAAGGTAAAAGGAAGACAGTCCCAAACAAAGACAAAGGCAAGAGACCTGCTCATGCCCACACTGTTGAGGACAACCTGAGCTCAGACATGGATGACATGTATCTGACTGTTGTGGTGTCGGAGGTGAACCTTGTTGGTGGGAACTCCAAGGAATGGTGGGTTGACACTGGGCTACTCACCACATATGCGCCAACAAATGGACGTTTAAGACCTATCAACCTGTAAATGATGAGCACTGCTACATGGAAATTCAGCAGTCTCCAAGTTGAAGGCAAGGGGACGGTTGTGCTAAAGATGACTTCCGGCAAAGAGTTGACTCTTACCGAGGTGCTCCACGTGCCAGAGATCTGAAAGAATATCATCTCGGGAGCAGTGCTGAACAAGAAAGGCTTTCGGCTCGTGACAAAGTCATTCTGTCCAAATGTGGTATGTTCGTGGGAAAAGGCTACTTGGCCAATAACATTTTCAAGATGTCTGTAGTGACTTTAGCTCCTAAGGCTAAGTCTAGTATAGATGTTGAGATTGATGTAAATGCACCAATGAGGCTAGCACAAGCAAAAATAATGTAATGATTGTTGCCAATGCGGCTAATAAAATTTTAAATTTGGATTATTCTTGTGAATCTTTACATTTGTGGCATGATAGATTAGGACACGTGAATTATAAGTTCTTAGAAAGGCTAATGTCTCTTCATATATTACCTAAATTTAATATCATTCATAAACACAAATGTGAGACTTGTGTAGATGCCAAATTAACCAAGTCTTCATTCCACTCATTGAACGAAGCACCGAACCGTTAAACTTGATCATACGGATGTATGCAATCTAAAGTATGTACAATCTAAAGGCGATAAAAAATATTTCATAACTTTTATCGATGATTGTACAGGATATTTCATAAACGATATTTCATAACTTCTTTACTTAATGAGAAGTAAAGAAGCAATTGACAAGTTCTGAGAATCAACTCGATAAAAAGATTAAAAATCGAAGTGAACGAGGCGGTGAATATGAGTCACCATTCGCACAAATATGTGCTGAGAGTGGCATTATTCATCAAACCACCGTGTCTTATTCTCCCGAGCAAAATGGTTGATCGCTTATTTATTTTAAACAGTATTTTCCCGTGTAGCACGATTTAACCGTAAGTGCAGTGTGTTAAGTTTTAGTATAATGATATAAAAGTAGGGATGTAGTACCCACATGGACTAACGTATAGGTACCAAATAAGAATTAGATAAATTATATTTAGCCTACGAAATATAGGAATAATTAATTAACTAAATACTTAAAATCTGAAATCAAAATCAACTACTTTGAAGATGAGGAATTCCACTCGAGAAATTTATCAAGACGTCGGTTCACTTGTGTTATCATCAATGATTCGTTTGTAAAAACAATTTACTATCCAATTAATTCTTAAGGTGACGGGTTCCCTTAAAATATTCAACACACTTTCTCAAACTATATTAAAATTAATATCAAATTGAAACAAGTAACTTTTGTTCACTTAATCACCAAAATTGATATTTCATAAATCTCTATGAAAAACTCTAACGTTAGATCATCCAATCTAAAGTTCACTCGTATGTGATTTCATCTATCGATCTCAATCTTGAACATACAACATGAATTAATATAGCATATTAAATTTAATCTCTCGATCTAAATTATAATTCTCGAAAATAAAAAAAGTTAGCTTTGAAAGAATTAAGATCGTAATTCATGAACAAAAGAATCAATCACTTAAAAACATTCAAATCATTAAACCAAACACAAGCTCCCATACTCTTGATAAAATAAACTTTAGTTCATGTTTAAATCAAATAACAAGATGCAAAAGTGTTTCTCAACCAAATCAACATCATGAATTTTAAAATTTTCAAAAAACAAAGGTTTAGAAGTACGATAAACTATAGGCGTCTACTCCGTGCGTTGCAACGTATCTCCTTATCTTGGTTCCGTCCTTGCACTTCAAGGATTTTTCTTATGGCATGTGGATGATGGATGAGGGATGAAAAGCTGCTTTGTGGTGTGGAATAAGGTGTTCAACAACCCATTTTCGTGCCCTAGGTCTGATATATATAAGAGATGAGTTGGATGGAAGTGTCCTCAATTGACCAAACTCAACAAGGTTTTTTCTTCTTCTTCTTCAGAAAACTCCGTTGGGTGATCGATCGCCGTAAGTTCCCGATCGATCGCCATATCATTTTGGACTTGATAACCAAACTTTTCATATCCGTGATCGATCGCGGAATTCTTCTGGACAGTGGCGATCGATCACGTCTGAATGCCGATCGATCGCCAATTTGAACTGTTTGGTTCTTCGAGTAGCAGCTCCGCGATCGATTGCCGTGTTGATACCGATCGATTGCCGAGTTCAAAATCTTCACTCTTCGAGATTCCGGTCCTTCTTTCAGCGTGTTCGCTCGGTTTGGTCCTTTTTCAACATTTTTAGCTCATTTCCTCCACTTTTATGCACTTGGACTTAGATTCCTGAAATACATAAATATATACCAAAAAGCGTAAATCGTACAGGAATCGACACAAAACTCAATAAAATTCATAGCAAGATAAGTGTAAAAGCCACACTTATCAACTCCCTCAAATTTGGACTTGATCGTCCTCGAGCAAGCAATAAGCTCAAAATGTAGAGTTCATCCTCAATAGTTTTAAAAAAAACTAACTTAACAACTCAAATGTTGAAGCTCAGAAATCCCACTAATACATCAACAAGAGTCAATCCAAAAATCAACAAGAAGTGTTTTCTCCTAAGCCGAGCAATAATTCGCAAAATTGGAACGTACATGTGTGCTATTGTCAATCTTGAGTTTCATACATATCTTCAGGATCAAATAATGCTAATAAACTCAAACTCAAGATTACTATCAAGCACTCCATAAGCCTACTTTTCGAGCACTTCTCCACTAATATAATTATTCCCTAGAATTTGATCAGAAGGTCTTTTTAAGCCTATAATGTCAGGCATTTGGTGTCGGTTTCAAAGAGAAGGTAGGGAAATCAAAGAATAGAGTATAATTTGTAAATTTCATCTTAGTACATCTTCAATCCCCTCCCTTTTTTTTCTTTTCTTAATACTCTGATGACCATGGGCTTTATTAGATTTTACGGAACATGATCAATGTAGGACCTCCACATGGTTCATCATCATGTAACTATGTTGTTTTCTTACTACGCCTTTCTTTCTTATTCAGTAGGCATTGAATTTTTTCTTGTAATAGCCCAGTACATAATACGTGAATAACATAATAGCCCAAAACATAGTACGTTCATGAAATTCATTATACTCCATTAAGGTAAGGATAAAAAATTGTAGGCTCAATTAAAGGTATATAATTAGTTTTATCAACAAAAATCGAATGATGTTCCATTCTTATTCAATTAAGTTCAAAAGTTGACACTAGCGGTAAATATAGACAAGGTAGGCTTGAAAGGCTCAAACGTTCCAAAGATCGCCTAAATCATGTACAAGTCAAGTTCATAATTATAAAATTTTGCCTCAAAGTGCCCTCAAATAGGTTCTAGAGTGCTCTAAGATGCTCAAGCCAAATCATAGTTAACCAAAATTTTCACTTTCAAACATATACTTCACTCAATCATGACTCAAAAGTGTCCAAAATGTTCCTCAATTTTGAAGTATTAACTCAACCAAGGATGTTCACAAACAAGCCAAAAATCTTCAAGGCTCTAGTTGAGATGGGGATTAATTTCATCATGTAATACATTTGCAAGTCTAATTCATTTATTTCTTAAAGTTGAACTCAATTTCCACAATTTTTTTTCATAGATGTGCTCAAGAACAACTTGTCCCATGATAGATAGAAGCATGCAAGAACAACTCAATATGCAAGAAGCAATAATAGAAACAACAGTTATCAGTAAACACCCCCCAAACTTAATACGCACATTGCCCTATATGTACAGTAATCAATAAGCGCAATAGCAAAACACATACTTCGACGACGATCGTCAGTGATCGTCGTCCTCATCCTCATGTCCCGGTGGGGGGACTGGCGGGTATGGTTGGAATGGTTGGAATGTCAGCTGTGGTGGGAAAAGGATGGTAGGAAAACCCTGTGCCAATGCAGAGTTCCATGCAAATTGGTATTGCATGAACTCAATATGACATTGACTCATCTGTTGTTGGTCCCAGCGAATTTCCCTTTGTTCAATTCTTATATCCCTTTGTTCAAGGCGGATATCTTGAAGGTCATGGTGGAGGGAGTCCAGTGCGACAGAGGTAGGCACTGCAGCAGAAGAAGAAGATGCTCTAGTAGAATGGCTGCTACCAAGTCGTGGTTGTGCCCTATGTCGGCCTGTGGGTGGTGCTGGGTGAGCAACCACAATGGGTGCCTTAGGTGGTATCATCTCCTCGGCGGGGTACCAGACAACCTCCGGATAATTGCACAAAGCTGTAATGGTGGAGGGGCAAGACATTCCAAAAGTGGGAGGGCCACATGTATAGTTCCGGATGGATGTCTAGACAATGTGCCCAAGATCAACAGTGAGGCCGGTAACGATGGCATAGACTAAAGTGGCTCGGTCCTTCGTGACCTCGGAAATATGAGTCGGTGGCATGACTCGTGCTACTATTAATGAGAACCAAGCCTTGGCCTCCTCTTTCAACTCTGATATCAAAACAAGTTGTGGCTTCCCATCGGCTACTAGTCGCCATTCGATGCCCTCAACACAGATGGTAGAAAGAATCTCATCATAGTCAATGTGTGCCTTACAGTACACCGAATAGTCATCATCCATGATGTTGGGCATGTGGTATATAACATTGACGGCCGTGGAATCGAAAACGAATGGGCTTTTGCCAAACAGTGACTCTGTTGGCATCGAGGTGAGTCTTGGAGTATAACTCTCTTACAAGAGGAAACACCACATCGCGTGGTTGCTGGACAAACGTGAACCAATCTCTTTGCATCACCTCTCTAATCATAGTACAATATAGAATATTGATATCCATTCCCCGCTCCCTAATGAGATTTTGTTTTCGGTAGACCTCAAAAAAATTCGGCGACTTCCTTGTTGCTAAACCGGAATGAATCAAACTCTTCTGAAGAGGAAGCTACCTTCTTTTGTTTCCTTTTGGTGCCCTACCTATACCAAGATATCTACCCCAACTCCCACAATAAACAATCCAATTCAAGTGCAATTTCCCAACACCACACAAACAAATAATAAGATTGTAAGGCCTCGCTACCTTAAGTGAGAATTAAAGGCATAAGGAGAGCTAACATCCATAAATAAGAGTATAAGGTTCTTGTTGATGCCTCGAGCTTAAGGATTACAGTGCCAAAAATACAATTTCAAAAAGATTAATTACATTCCCAGCAAAATGAATGTTAAGGCTATAGCTTTACACTACTCCTAGAGTAGAGACTATTCAAAAATAATTATGTCCTTCTATACCGATAGCACTCCTCACAAGCTCACCGCATGAACCCGGTCCTTAGCACTCCGCTCCAAAAGCTCCTACAGGAACAACCTCAAAACCATGAGCATGTAATAACCCACATCCACAACAACATGATTATGATATAAAAATGCATAAGCCGTAAATACAAATCACTTCCTGTATTCTATGCATTTAAAGGCTCCCTTTGGTTGTCCCTGTATCACAATCATAACCAACAGATTATAATACCATTAATGAATGTCATGACATGCATCCATTCCATCAATACCGATAACCAATTTCTAGTCTTATTATATCAGTGGAATAATGCCCCTCGCGTTGACATGACAGCGACATTAATACCCCTCCCTCGCTTCGACATATTAGCGGCATAATATCCCTCGCGATAATATGCCAGCGGCATTATCCTTCGGTTCGACATATTTGCGGCAAATATTCTTCATGTGATTCGAGATTTTGACTATAAGGTAGAATAAAGTGTTAATGCAAAATAACGATAAACACACCAATATTTTTTACGTGGAAAACCCTCAAATTGAGAGAAAAACCACGGGACCTAGTCCAGTATAAAACTTCACTATAAATGTTGATGATTTACAAGACTTTCTGGACACAAAAAAATAATCTCTCAATGACTTACACGAATATTTAGAGAAATAACAAAAAAGACCGAACAGACATAAATTTGCTCTCTTCGGAGTCTTTTTTGCCCAGAAAAATCCAACCCCTTACAATGAGGTGATCCAAGGGTATTTATAGGGCTGTCCTCAGTAACTAACTCGCGGGAAACAACAACATAATTTCCTTGGATCGTGGCTTGACTGGAGCCAAACGTGTCCGAGAAATCCGCCCCATTAATGCACGTTCAATCCCAGCCGGTTAATTAGTTTTAATTATGACCGGGTCTTCCGCTATACTTTGACCAGAATCCCGAGGAGGGTTTAATAGTTGTTCTGCTCGGTAAAACCTGGCTCGGTGCTATCTTCTGTTCGGCGATTTTATAGTTTGTATCTTCATAAATGGTTTTTACCCGAGAAAATCAATATGTCATATGACATCACTTCACCCCCCTAAAGTAAAGCAAGATGAAAGTAGTGAAATCTTTGTTTATTGTCTTCGGGTAAAATCCTGATATGCTCGGGATATTTTTACCGCCTAATTTTCCCGACTAAAAATTTCAAAAAATCTTGCGACGTTTCGTTTCCCGAGGCACATCTATAACCGTTCATGGGATTTATTTTGAACGGTGTCGATTCAACGACTGTTCAAGTGGCCCCCAACTATAAATATTCGCTCATTTCGTCGATTTAACCTACTTTACTGCAATTTGCTTCCGAGCTAGCATTAGACGTCCGACCAACTTTTCTTTCATACTTATTTTCTTTCCATTCATCGAGTATGTCTTCTTCTGACGATTATTCAAAAACTATAGACATGTTCGAGGAGGAGGGTACCCTGAGTCCCTCTCCTCGACATTCTTCTTCCTTTGATAGTGAGGAGACTTCCAGCTCGTCGTCAGCCCACGATGCTCGTAGAGAAGAGCTTCAGGCTGCGACAGAGCAGGACCTGATAAAAGCCCGCGTTCCCTGGTTTGAGATATTTGAATCAGGGATTAAATCACAACGGCACCTATCCAGTATCCAAACTAAATGGGGGATTTCCGAGGGGACATCTATTATTGTTCCCCCTCCCGGATCTCGCCCCACCTGCCTCCGGAGGGTTATTTTCCCTTCTACATAGACCAACTCCGAGGGGGACTTCGTTTTCCTATTCCTCCTTTTTTTGTAGATGTTGCCTCCTATTTTGCCATCTCTCTAAGTCAGTTATTCCCCAACAGTTATCGATTGTTGGCGGGTTTCTACATAGTCTTATCCTTTTTTGGTTTTTCTCCGACTCCCGAACTCTTTCATTGTTTCTTTCAATTAAATCGAAAGGAGATCGGGCTTTTTTACTTTTCTTCTCGGACAGGGATGGGTTTTCTGAAAAATTACCCATCTTCCACAAAAAATTGGAAAAGATTTTTCTTCTTTGCTCGCCCACTCCAACCCTGGGATTGTCCCATGGAGTGGAAAGAAAACTTACCAAAGGGCAAGTCGATCAAGGGGCTACTTGAGGGAGAAACATATCTATCGGTTCGTCGTAAGCTTGGCGATCAGTGTTTTAACCTTGGGGAGCTGATTGACGACGGACTGCTGTATTTGTTCCAGCTTAGTCCTAAGGGTGTTTCCCTAAAAATGCCCCTCGGTGAGTATTTACTGAGCATCTTGCTTTGTTTGCTTACTTCGTTTTAACATACTTGAATAATTGCTATGATGTTTCTTTCTTGCAGAAACCAAGATGCTGAAAGCCAAGATTGCTGCTAGCTTGAAGAAAATTACCATACCAGAGAAGGCTGCTAAACCGACCATTGGAACAATTCCTCCCCCATCTGTTACACCTGCTCCTCCCGAAGAGGTGATTGAAATACCTGAGGCGGAAGCCTTGATTCCTCGATCATTGAAGAGGGCGGCCCCCGAGGGCCAAGGTTCTTCCTCTAAACTTCCTCCTACCAAGAAAACTTCTTCTCCTCGAATCTCCCTTAATAAGTGCTCTCCTTCTTGCCTCGAGGCACATTGTAAAAAAGGAATTGAGAATCCTTTCTTGAACAACTTGCCTTCTATCAACACAAATCGGTTCCCCATTCTTTTGACTTTAGCAGCTTCCTTTGGGTCAGGAGGCATAATCTTTGTCTTCAAAAATTTAATAAGATGCTCTCGCCAATCGGACATAATACATGGCTCCAAATTCATGATGCTATTGATGGATATATGGGAAATCAAAAGCTCTTGTACGAGCACATTCCTGTTCTTCCATTCGTGTACTGAACTAGCCAATTTTGCTAATTCGTCGGCACGAGTATTCTCTTCCCTTGGTATTTGCGTTAACTCCACCTCTTGAAATTGAGCCATCATTGCCCGCACATTTTCCACATACTTTCTAAGCTTCTCTTCTTTCACCTTATATACCCCATTCACTTGATGAACAACCAGCATTGAATCCATAAAAGCTTTATCCTCTTGGCTCCAGCATCCAATGCTATTCGGAAGCCTGAAATGATAGCTTCAAATTCAGCTTCATTGTTTGAGGAAGGAAACCCAAACTGGACGGCAACTCTGATTTCTTCCCCTTCGGGACTAATGAGTATGACACCTGCTCCACTTCCCAATCGGGTAGACGATCCATCTACAAACAAACTCCATTCTTTTTCCTCCGGAGTATGAGTGACTTCTACTAGAAAATCTGACAGTGCTTGAGCTTTGATTGTAGTTCGGGGTTGATAAGTAATATCAAACTCACTCAGCTCTGTGGCCCATTTTACCATCCTCCCTGATATCTCGGCTTTGGATAAAAGTCTACCCAAAGGAGTGTTTGTTATTACCGTGATAGGATGAGACAGGAAGTATGGCCGAAGTCTTCTCGCTGTAGTGACTAGAGCTAATGCCAACTTCTCAATTTCAGGATATCGTTGCTCGGTGATAAGTGTCATTTTTGCACTTATATTTGCATGCTTTTTCATTATATTTGACTTGGATTCTTGAACAAATTTATACTTTTGGCTATTATTTTGCATGTTTCAGGAATATCTGCAAAAGTGCAAGAAATTGTAGAAAAGTGACCAAATTGGGGCTTAAAAGATGGAATTAATTCATGAAGCCGATACATCATATTACATGAGCAGACTTGATGCATACAAGAAGGAAATTTACGTAAAAGATGAGAGGAAAATATAATTCACGTGCGAGAGAGATCAGCCGCATGATACATGCCAAAGATTTTTGTTGGAGAAGAGTTTAAGAGACATAATTTTATTATTAATCTGGAGAGAAAATAAGAGCAAAACAAGGAAAGTCAAAGGATTTTATTGTTATAAAAGGAAGGATGATACAATAGAGGAAGAATATATTGAGGATTTGATTTCAAAATGAAAAAGGGGGAGACGTACAAGAATATAAAACCTCACTCCATATCCCTCCACCAATCCACATTCACCACATCACACCAACCTCACGCATTCACCCTAAATCAAACAATTCACACGCCCCATTCAGTTTTCCTTCACCCAATCACACACGCCCACTTCTTCTCCCCTCACAAATCACACGTCTCCACCTTCACGTCTCCACCTTCACGTCTTTTCACTCCAACTCACGCCTCACAACTCTTCATCACATACATGCCTCTTTGTCCAGACTTTCACCTTTCATACCCATCACCATCTATCATCCTTCTAACCATATGACTTTGGAACAACTCCAACAAGGCGATTAAAGAGACGATCGAGAAGGAAGCAAGAGAAGGAGCGACGATCTACAACCGAAGTCGACGCTGGGAGTTTTTCTTTATCTTTAATTCTTAGTTTTGTTGTGTTTTGATTTATTATGAGGAACATTAAATCATTAAATCATTAGTTTTTTTTTTTTATTTATTTATAAGAATTCAATCATTAAATCATCAAATCGAAGGTTCATAACAAAGGTTCACCTAACCTCGATAAATAAACTTAGTTCCTCATAATAAATCAAAACACAACAAAACTAAGAATTAAAGATAAAGAAAAACTCCCAGCGTCGACTTCGGTTGTAGATCCTCGCTCCTTCTCTTGCTTCCTTCTCGATCGTCTCTTTAATCGCCTTGTTGGAGTTGTTCCAAAGTCATATGGTTAGAAGGATGATAGATGGTGATGGGTATGAAAGGTGAAAGTCTGGACAAAGAGGCATGTATGTGATGAAGAGTTGTGAGGCGTGAGTTGGAGTGAAAAGACGTGAAGGTGGAGACGTGAAGGTGGAGACGTGTGATTTGTGAGGGGAGAAGAAGTGGGCGTGTGTGATTGGGTGAAGGAAAACTGAATGGGGCGTGTGAATTGTTTGATTTAGGGTGAATGCGTGAGGTTGGTGTGATGTGGTGAATGTGGATTGGTGGAGGGATATGGAGTGAGGTTTTATATTCTTGTACGTCTCCCCCTTTTTCATTTTGAAATCAAATCCTCAATATATTCTTCCTCTATTGTATCATCCTTCCTTTTATAACAATAAAATCCTTTGACTTTCCTTGTTTTGCTCTTATTTTCTCTCCAGATTAATAATAAAATTATGTCTCTTAAACTCTTCTCCAACAAAAATCTTTGGCATGTATCATGCAGCTGATCTCTCTCGCACGTGAATTATATTTTCCTCTCATCTTTTACGTAAATTTCCTTCTTGTATGCATCAAGTCTGCCCATGTAATATGATGTATCGGCTTCATGAATTAATTCCATCTTTTAAGCCCCAATTTGGTCACTTTTCTACAATTTCTTGCACTTTTGCAGATATTCCTGAAACATGCAAAATAATAGCCAAAAGTATAAATTTGTTCAAGAATCTAACTAAAATATAATGAAAAAGCATGCAAATATAAGTGCAAAATGACACTTATCAACTCCCCCAAACTTATCACTTAATCGTCCTCGATTAAGCATTAAAATCACAAGGTAGAGTTCATTCTCGATATTTGAAACATAGTATTTCATGACTTGCATTATTCTCAGGAATTTCATACATATATACAAAAGTTGAACAGTACATGTTTTCTCCTAAGTCAAGCAACACATCTCAAAATTGGAACGTGTGTGTGTGCTATAGTAATCTCATGTTCATGCACATATTCAAGATCAAATCATGTTAATCAACTCAAAGTCAAGATTATCATCAAGCATCACATAGGCCTATTTTCAAACAACTTCTCCACTAATGATAGTTACTCCCTAGACTCGGATCAAAAGGACTTTTTAAGCTTGTAATGTAAGGCCTTTGGTGTTGGCTTTAAAGAAAAGATAGGATAAGCGCAAAGAAGAGAGTATAATCATTTACAGTTCAAATTTTTCGCACACATCGAGCTCCTCTTCTTTTTTCTTTTATAGCCTTGGCCTCTTTGGGTCTTATTTAGTCAATCAAATTTTTTTTTTTTTTTCAAGGCTTTTTCAATATTTTTCTTTTCTCATTCATCAATTTTTTTCAATAAGCTCATCAAGGTTTAGCAATTCAAGTGCATCTAATGAGAATCATTATACTCCCTTAGGGTCAAGATAAAAATCTTCCATTTAGGCTCAAGTAGGTGGGTATAATGAGGTTGCCAAAGAATGTTGAATGGGGCTAATAGTATGTCAAACATACTCCATTCTTTTATCATTTAGGCTCAAATTAGGGACTAGAGATTGATATAAACATGGTAAGCTTGAAAGGCTCAAACGGTCCAAAGATCGCCTACATCATTTCCAAGTCAAGTTTGTAACTATAAAATTTCGCCTCGAAGTGTCATCATCAAATAAGTTCTAGGATAACTCTAAGATGCTCAAGACAAATCATCAAGTTCACAACAATTATCACTATTCAACATGCAATCCACAAGATCATGACTCATTGTGCTCAATATATTCCTCATTCTTGACATGCTAACTCAAATTAGGATATTCATGTACAAGTCCAATAATCATCACAAATCAAGTTCATATGCATAGTGAGATCAAAATCCTCATTGAATAGTCACTACTATAATTCATTCTTTTCTCAAGTTTGAACTCTTAAAAAAAATTTAGCTCATAATAATCGGACGATTAAAGTGTCATTTAAGCACACAACATGTGGATAAAATAAGTAAAACATGCAAATCACTCCCCCAAGCTTAAATCAAACATTGTCCTCAATGTTTAAAAGAATCGAAAGGGAAAAAGTAAACTCCCCTGATCAAGACGCTTGCATGAGGGTTGAGGAAGATTTGCTTTTGAAAGCTCCACTGTTGTAGGGGTTCATCACTCCAACTAAGTACCTAGCAAGAGAAGAACGTAAATAAAATAGTCGACACGAGAGATAAACAAACTAAATGCAAAAACTAAAAATAAACAAAACTAAATAGCAAAAGGATACGCTTGGGTTGCCTCCCAAGAAGCGCTGATTTTTAGTCGTCGGCTTGACCATCAGAAGCAACCATCAAAGAGCGGTTGCCACCCATAGTAAGTATCATATGATATCACTAATGGGTCTTCATTCAGTATGCCCTCAAGCTTGGCAAGATTATAACAGTGTAAGCTCGTTGCTCCAACAGCTTTCCTCATGAAATTGTAGGCATGGGAGAAGGATTCTTGACTTTGCTTCATATCTTCGAGGATATAGTGTAGTGAAGTTGGCATCGATGGGGAATATGGATCCACATATGGCATAACACATGTCTCAATCGATGGGCTCAATTCAAAATCTTTGAAAGTATCTTCCTTTTCCAACATCACACTAGGCTCATCTTCCTTTTGGAATTCCTCGGATACTTCCGCCAATGTAAGCTCAATTACTGTAAGAGTCTCGCATTCCCTTGAATCTTCAACACTAGTAGGATCACTCCCCCAAACTTGGTTGGCTGAGTGATCATCGTCTGAAACCCAACTTGATTCGTCTCCTCTTCTATAGTAGGTATCGTCTCATCCTCTTGGCAGCTTGCTGATAAGGTTTCCATGAGGCTCACCATTTGCTGCTCCAGATGACGCATTGAGTTGGTCTGACTTTCAATCTTTGTCTCACATGATGCCATAAACCTGAGTAACGTATCCTCTAAATGAGCACCGACTTCCGCAGAACTGTCACTCGTCTCTCCCTGATGTTCAAGTGGTGGGTCTGTAAAATGAGGATCGTGCGGCTTTGGTGGGTATTGGTGGCTCCAACCCTGCAGTGAAGGATTCCAATGCCACCGGTAGTCGAAGTTCGCCATGTCATTAAACAAGTGCAATACATTGTCTTCATCTCTATCAACCAAAGGACTACCAGTTGCCAAAGCTCCGTTGAATATCCATCCTTGTGTGTCCGCATCCAAACCACTGAAAAAATATTGCAGGCGAGTGTAGTTTGGAAAGTCATTATACCGGTACGTGCTTGCCAAATCGTTGAATCTCTCCCACGCTGCATAGAACGACTCGAATGGTTGTTGGCCAAATCTTGTGAATGCTTGTTGATGTAGCATCTCCAAGTAACTCACAAGACAAACAAAACAAAAATCAAAAATAAAAAAACAAAAAAAAAAACTAATGACTAAACTACAGTCAACTAATCTCGTTTGATATTATTAAAACTAGTCACCGGCAACGGCGCCAAAAACTTGATCGCTTTTATTTTAAACAATTATTTTCAATGTAGCGATTCTATACCGCAAGTGCACGGTGTCAAGTTTTAGCATAATGATAATATAAGTACGGATTGTCGATCCCACGAGGACTAGTAAATAAGTACCAAACTCCACTAGTTTAACTATATTTAGCCTACGAAAATTGGTTATAACTAATTAACTAAATTGACTAATTAATTCAATAATAAATCCAAACAAACGATAGAAAATGAGAATAAAATCAATAGAGACAATTATCAAGACTTTCGGTTCACCTATGTAATCCCCCACAATTCGCCTATTAGTTAAGACTTAATTCAAATAATCTAAGGTGATGAGTTTTCCTAATTCACTTGCTATACCTTGGTCCGGCTATAACAAATCTAATACTAACGTAACAATAAGCCACTCTCGTACGCTTATTGAACAATTAATATTGTAAATAGATCGATGAAAACTTCCAGCCTTCGATTTTGGTAATCTATTGCTATCACACATGTATTTGACCTTATCTCTCGATCTCAGTCTGAAATCCACGGCATAAATCACTATATCGAATTCCAATTTTATCTCTCGATCTCAATTGTAATTTAATATCATTCAAGGATGGCCAAACCCTTAAAAGCATGAAGAACAATGATCTATGCACTGAGATAATAAGAATCAATCAAAACTTTAAAATTAAATCATGGGTTCATAACATAGGATCCCCTAAGTCTTGACAATAAACTTAGCCTAGCAACTAGTTAATATCAAATGCAATATCATGTATTTCAACATCAAAAGCATAAAGAAATTAAATAAAATCAAACAAAGTTTAGAAATACGTATAACTAGCGATGTTGAATCGCATCGTCGACCGTAGCTCCGTCTCTCGCTTGCTTTGCTTCGCTGAACGTGACTTGATCTTCAACAATTCCTCGCTGCCGTGCTGTTCTGTACGTGCTTGATGTACGTGAGTGATCTTCGTCTCGTTGCTGCTCTTCACGTCAATATCTTCTCCAATAATTCACGTAACTTATCTTCCTGGTTCAATCTGTTGTTCACGTCTTCTGTCTGTAAACTCTCGTCTGTCTCACCTAAATTCATATATTCTCTTCAGAATGAATGTCTCGGTTCTGCTCTCTCTCAATCTGATTCCCTCCAAGAACTCCTCCAATCTGTTCTTATCTGATCGTGACTTTTATTCTGTATGTGCGTTCCCTATCCAACCAGTTCACGTTTTCTCTCTTTCTGTTTCTGCTGCTCTCCACTGTAGGTGAGTTCTTCAGATATTTTCTGTCCCAGTAAACTCTCGTCTCTTATCTTCGTTCCTCTCCTGTCGTCACTCTCTTCTCTTTTCTTCTGTCTTGTTCACGTCACTCTTCTTCTGGTCCCTCCGCTTCTTCCCTGATATCGTTTGCTCTGAACTCACGTTCCTTTCTTCTCCACTCTCCTCACGTCTCCTCCTTCAAAATCTCCTCCCGCTCAAGTATCTGAAGTCCACGTAACTTCTCTCCTGTCACTCCGCTTCTTCCCTGATATCTCCTTCCAAAGTCTGCCCAATTCCTCACGTCACTCCCCCTTATTTACGTCTCTTAGCTGCTGCACGTCTCCTTATCTGATGTGTTTCTCTTCGTCCCTCCTTCTTTTGCTCTCCCTAAACTCTCAAGTCTGCTCACCAATCACGTACGTTTCTCCTCCTCCGTCTGATCCTCTCGTTCCTCACCAAAAATCTGTGTTGCACGTCTCTTTTTCTTTGCTTTAACTATTATATTATGAAAATAATATAATATTGATTTGAATGTCCAATAAAATATAATCTTCCTTGCTCAATAATATACGGTTGTGCTCGATTTGGTTCTTTTTATCATTTTAAGCTTAATTCTTCCACTTTTATGCATTTGAACCTGGATTCCTGAAATAAACAAATATATACCAAAACGCGTAATATTTTCCATGAATCACTATAAAATGCCCCTAATCATATATTAAATTAAGTGTAAAAATCACACTTATCACTCGGCTCCTTGCAGGGCTCGGCTGACATAATATACGGGTTGCTGTTGTCCTGACCTTTCTCTGATTAACACGGAACTGATTACTTCTTCGGCCACCGATAAATAGACGAGAAGCGTTTCTTTAGGATCAGACTTGTTTATCAAAGGTAACTGATAATCTTTCAGATCCTCGAAGGCCTTTTGGCATTGGTCATTCCACTCGAACTTGACTCCCTGTCTTAACGCTTTGAAGAAAGGCAAGCTCCGATCAGCTGATCGGGATATAAATCGGCTCAGTGCCGCTATTCTTCCTGCCAACCTTTGCACTTCATTTAGTGTCCTTGGAGGGTTCATTTCTCGTATGGCCCGGATTTTCTCCGGATTAGCTTCAACACCTCTTTCAGTGACCATGTACCCCAGAAACTTGCCACTACGAATCCCGAAAGTGCATTTTGCAGGATTCAACTTCATACCAAATTTTCTTAAAGTGTTGAAGACTTCTTCCATATCCTTGACCAAGTCCTCGGCTTTTCGGCTCTTAATCAGGACATCATCCACATACACTTCCACATTCCGACCAACTTGTTCTTTGAACATTTTGTCCATCAACCTTTGATAAGTGGCTCCAGCATTTTTCAATCCGAAAGGCATTACCACATAACAAAAGGTTCCCCCTGCTGTAACAAAACTCACTTTTGATTGATCTTCCTGTGCCAAAGGGATCTGATGGTATCCTTGATAAGCATCCATAAGACATAACAATTCATGTCCGGCAGTAGAATCTACGAGCTGATCGATCCTGGGCAGGGGATAACAATCTTTGCGACATGCTTTATTCACATCCCTAAAATCCACACACATTCTCCGTTTGTCTCCGGCTTTAGGCACCAAAACTACATTCGAGAGCCATGTAGGGAAACCGATCTCGCGAATATGGCCTGCCTTTAACAACTCTTCTACCTGTTTGGCAATGACAACGTCCTTTTCTGGTCCAAAATGCCTCCTCTTTTGCTTTATTGCTCGAACATTGGGGTCCACATTGAGGCGGTGTTCGGCAATCTCAGGTTTTATTCCAACTAAATCGGATGTACTCCATGAAAATACATCCACATGTTGATTTAAACAATCAACCACTTTTTCCCGTAATTCTGGATCAAGTTGGGATCCCACTCTAGTAATTCTAGTAGGGTGACCCATCTCGATATTGAGGAACTCCTCTTCGGGTGTTACTCGTTCCTCCTCGTCCCGCTTCCTCTTTTCACTTCCCCCTCGCTCTCTTCCTTCTTTATTCTGTTCTCTTTCTTGCCTTAACTCTTGCACATAACATTTCCGTGACGAGCTTTGATCACCTCTTACCTGCCCCACTTCTTCTCCTACTGGAAATTTCATGGTTAGATGATAGGTGGAGGCAACGGCTTCGAAGGCGGCTAGGGCTGGTCTTCCCAATATTACATTGTAAGAAGATGGTGCATCCACAATGAGGAAATTTATCATCTTTGTTTTGATCTTTGATTCTTCACCAAGTGTAACTGGTAGAGACACCTGCCCTATCGGATTTATGACTTCCCCTGCAAATCCGTGCAAGGACGTATTCACCTTCAGTATAGGTAAGCTCCCCAAGTCCATTTGGTTTAACGTATTAAGAAAAAGTACGTCCGCTGAGCTTCCTGTGTCCACGAAAATCCTCTGCACATTATAGTTAGCTACTGTAGCAGAGATAACCAACGCATCATCATGAGGAAAATGGATTCCTTGCAGATCCGCAGGCCCAAAAAATATGGACGGACCCTCATGTACATGATTGGGGTCAATAGATAGCACTTGAAGCTTCTGGGCATGATTCCTTCTTGCTCTGTTCGAATCTCCACCCGACATTCCTCCGGATATCATGTGTATAGTTCCCCGATTAGGAATATTGTTCAAGGTTTCTTCTTCTCCCTCTACTCTTTCTCCCCGAACTGACCAAGGGACTGGCTGAGGTGCTCCTCTTCCGGGATTTATGTTAATTTTAGGAATGAAATTATTGTCTTTGAACTCCTCGTTAAATCCCCACACTCCATCAGACTCATTAGATCTTCCACCTCGGAAACCTCCTCCTTGATATCCTCTTCCTCGGAAGGACCCTCCTCGGATCATTCCTCCTCGGAAAGGTCCCCCTCTATGAGGTCCACCCCCGCCCCCTCTTCGGCGTACTTTGGTTCATGGCTACTTCCCGATGAGGTCTCATCGGGAGATACTGGTCAAAACTTCTTTTGATTGGCTCCACTGGCTTATTCTTTCTGTTCACTTCTTCCCCAATTTTACCATCTCTTCTTTGCTTCATCCTTTGGGCTTCTTCCAGATTAATGTATTTGGAAGCTCTTCCCAACAGTTCATCATAATCAGAAGGTGGCTTTTTTGCCAAAGATCGGAATAAGTCTCCTTCTTTTAATCCCTGGGTGAACGCGCTGATGAGTATTTCAGAGGTGACATGTGGAATGTCAAGACATGCATGACTAAATCTTTTCAGAAAATCTCGAAGAGATTCCTTCTCTGCTTGCTTAATCCCGAACAGACTAAGAGCTGTTCTCTTGCAACTCCGGCTGCTTGCAAACTGATGCAAAAATAGAGAACTAAACTTCGGGAAGGAGTCTATGATTCTCCCTAGCAACTGATTAAACCATGCTTGCGCCGCACCAGATAATGTAGTCAGGAAAACCCGACATTTCACTCCATCCGTAAGTTGATGAATAAGTGAAGCGTTTTCAAATCGAGACAGATATTCTTCGGGATCTGTACTACCATCGTAATTTCCCACATTTAGAGCCCTGGAGTTTGGGGGCAAAGGATCATCAACCACATGGGAAGCAAATGGAGTGCTCCTCTGTGGAGGATATAGACGTCCTTCCATCTTATTACGCATCTGCTGCATCTCACTTTTCAGCTCTTCCATTTGGCGATTTAAAGCTTTATCAGTTTCATCATTCAAATGATTAGGAATATCTCTAACTTCTTCAGCCTCTTTTTCAGGCTCCTGCATGAGGCCAAATCTTCCCCTTCTTCTTCTTGCACAGTTTCTTGTTTCTGGGGAGGGGCCATAAATTGCCTCATGATCTCTCCGACAGTTTTAGTTATCATTTCTGTCAAATGCTCCATGGGCATTCCCCCAGCAGGAAATGTTCGAGGAATATGTTGAGATGATCCTGCATCTTCTGGCCCTTCTCTGGGTTCAGCGAACGAGTATGGACGAGAATTGGATCCATTTCCCCTGGAAGCTTGCCCCCTACCTCTACCTCTGGCCATCTTGCCTTTTGATTTATTTTCTGTTAGGAAATTCGTCCTACTTCAACGTATTTGCCCTAATGTTCCCACAGACGGCGCCAATGATGTGATTCGAGATTTTGACTATAAGGTAGAATAAAGTGTTAATGCAAAATAACGATAAACACACCAAGATTTTTTACGTGGAAAACCCTCAAATTGAGAGAAAAACCACGGACCTAGTCCAGTATAAAACTTCACTATAAATGTTGATGATTTACAAGACTTTCTGGACACAAAAATAATAATCTCTCAATGACTTACACGAATATTTAGAGAAATAACAAAAAAGACCGAACAGACATAAATTTGCTCTCTTCGGAGTCTTTTTTGCCCAGAAAAATCCAACCCCTTACAATGAGGTTATCCAAGGGTATTTATAGGGCTGTCCTGAGTAACTAACTCGTGGGAAACAACAACATGATTTCCTTGGATCGTGGCTTGACTGGAGCCAAACGTGTCCGAGAAATCCGCCCCATTAATGCACGTTCAATCCCAGCCGGTTAATTAGTTTTAATTATGATCGGGTCTTCCGCTATACTTTGACCAGAATCCCGAGGAGGGTTTAATAGTTGTTCTGCTCGGTAAAACCTGGCTCGGTGCTATCTTCTGTTCGGCGATTTTATAGTTTGTATCTTCATAAATGGTTTTTACCCGAGAAAATCAATATGTCATATGACATCAGCTATAATATGACAGCGGCAAGTATTCTATCATCACTTCGACATGAAGGCGGCAAGCATTCTTCATCACTGGAATATAACCTCGACTTATAATAACATGCACCAATGCATCCAATATGTATAGGCAACCATAATGTATAATCCAATATGTCTATGCAACTACAATGCATAATCCAAATGCAAAATACATTTATTGTCCGATGCCCGTACATCTCACTACGTACCTTTCTTCCAAAATGTGGAATGTTGTAGGACTTTATCTCATAGGTTTTGTTGCCACCTGGGAAGGCTCTACACAATCATACAATCCAATATTAGAAGCCAAATAATAGTCAAATATCAAAATCCCATCAAAATAACCAAAAAACTCAAAATTTGGCATCGCGATCGATCGACATCAAGTCCCGATCGATCGCGAGATCCCACTGTCTTAATCTCCAAAATTCTGTAATCAGCGATCGATCGACAAGTTTGGGGCGATCGATCGCGAGACTCCCCGATCGATCGCCCCAACTTGGTGATCGATCGCCAAATGCTTCTGTCCAATACTGACTTCGCGCGATCGATCGCCCCTTTTCGGCGATCAATCGCCACGTCCTGTAAACGCGAAAAATGCCATTGTCACACATTTCATCCCCTCCAACCGATTTCTCTTCAACTTCCTTCCAACCATCAAAACCAAAACCACATAAACCATCAATAAAACACCAAATAAACATAATACCAAAACTCAACCAAAAAATCACATTACAAAATCAAACCCTTATTAATCCCTGAAACACAAACCCCTTTCAATACTCCCCTACTTAGAAGATTTCGCTCTCGAAATCCGCATGCACTTACCAATCCGAAACAAAACATAAATCACATACCAGAAAAAAGTTCCGGGTAGTACTGCACCATATTTCGCTCCGTCTCCCACGTGGCCTCCTCGACATCCCTGCGATCCCACTGAACCTTGACCATCGGTATCACCTTGTTCCGAAGTCTGTGATCAGCTCTATCCAGAATTCTAACAGGCCGTTCCACTTAGGACACATCAGAATCTAACTGAACCTCTGAAGGCTGCAACACATGTGACGGATCTGGCTCATACTTCAGCAACATAGATACATGGAATACGTCATGAATACCAGACAATGACGGTGACAAAGCCAGTCAATAAGCCAAAGTACCAATGCGCTGCAAGATCTCAAACGGTCCAACATACCTCGGAGATAATTTCCCGCGCATTTCAAACCGTACCACACCTCTGAAAGGTGAGATCTTCAAACAGACCTTCTCCCCCGACTGGAATTCCAACGATCGTCGCCGTTTATTTGCCTAGGCTGCCTGCCTATCCTGAGATGCCTTCATTTTCTGCCGGATCACCTTTATTTTCTCCTCTATCTCCCGGATTAACTCGGGTCCTCCGACCAATTTCCTAGCCAAGTCATCCCAGTACAACGGTGACCTACAACGTCGACCATAAAGAGCCTCAAATAGAGCCATCTGAATGCTCGCCTGATAGATATTGTTGTACTAGAATTCTACCGAGGCCACTGAATCCTGCCATTAATTATCAAACTCCAATACACATGCCCGTAACATGTCTTCGAGCATCTGCATAGTACGCTCTGTCTGGCCATCCGTTTGGGGATGATATGACGTGCTCAATCTCACTTCAGTACCCAAAGCTGACTGAAGACCTTTCCAAAAGTGAGATGTAAACCGTGTATCTCGGTCTGACACAATAGAAACTGGAATCCCGTGTAATCTCACCACATCCCGGACATACAACTGAGTCATCCTCAAGTATGTGAATGTCAACTGTACGGAATAAAGTGAGCTACCTTCGTCGGTCTATCCACGATCACCCAAATGACATCAAATCCCGAAGCATTCCTTGGCAAGTGGGTCACGAAGTCCATGGATATGTGTTCCCACTTCCATTCAGGTATCTCCAAGCTCTTTAGCTCGCCTCCAGGCCTGTGCCTTTCTGCCTTCACCTGTTGACAGATCAAACACTTCTTAACAAAAGTGATAACATCTCGTTTCATCCGCTTCCACCAAAAATGGTCACATAAGTCCTTATACATCTTCCTCCCGCCTGGGTGGATACTAAGTCTGCTACTATGAGCTTACTGTAAGATCCCTCGATGCAACTCTGGCGTACTCGAAACTATCCAACGGTTACCAAATCTCAAAGAACCGTCTTCAGCCACTCGAAACTTCGATGGCTGTCCCAGACGCACCAATGCTAACCACCTCTGAATCTCATTGTCTGACTTCTGAGATCTCCTGAAATTCTCAAAAATATCCGGCTCTGCTAATAAAGTTGATACACGTACCGGTGATGTATCAACATCGAAGTCATAGCCCAGATGACAGTAGGAAGTCACCATAGCCGATAAATGCATGACGTCCTCTGCAGTACACTTCACTTTCCGACTCGAGGCGTCTGCTGTCTCGCCTTTTCGAGATGGTACTCTATCTCGCAATCATAGTCTTTGAGCAAGTCCATCCATCTCTATGCCTCATATTCAGCTCCGCCTGGGTGAATAAGAACTTCAGGCTCTTGTGGTCCGTATAGATGGTAACAATGTACCATACAAGTAGTGCCGCCAAATCTTCAAGGCAAAATTGATAGCCGCCAACTCCAAGTCATGAACTGGATATCTGGACTCATGTGGCTTCAGTTGTCTCGATGCATAAGCTACCACATGCTTATCCTGCATTAGCACACCAAGCCCTGTAGTGATGCATCAGCATATAGAACAAACCTCTTGTTCTCCGTAGGAATCAACAATACAGGTGTTGTTGTCAACCGGTGCTTCAACTCTTGAAAGCTCTGCTCACAAGTCTTAGACCAATAAAATGGTACTCCCTTTTGAGTCAATTGAGTCAACGGCTTAGCAATCTTCTAGAATCCCTTGACAAAACGTCGATAATACCCGGCCAAACCAAGGAAGCTCCGTATCTCAGGCACAGAAGTAGGTGCAAACCATTACATCACTGCCTCTACTTTCCTGGGATCCACTGATATTCCATCGCTAGAGATGACATGCCCCAAAAACACCACACTGTCCAACCAGAATTCACACTTACTGAGCTTGGCAAACAGTTGATTATCCCTGAGAATTTGGAGCACTGTCCGCAAATGTATCACGTGTTCCTCCTCACTCCGAGAATAGATAAGAATATCGTCGATGAACACAATGACGAACTGATCAAGATACTGTTGGAACACCCGATTCATCAGACTCATAAAGATAGTCGAGGCGTTCGTCACTCCGAACGGCATAACCAAGAACTCGTAGTGTCCATACCGAGTCCAAAACGCTGTCTTCTGAACATCCTCCTCTCTGACTCGAATCTGATGGTACCCAGATCTCAAATCAATATTGTTATAAAGCTTCATGCCTTGCAACTGATCAAACAGATCATCAATCCGCGGAAGAGGGTACTTGTTCTTTACCGTCGCCATATTCAATTGCCGGTAATCGATGCACAAACGCATCGAGCCATCTTTCTTCTTTACGAACAGAATCGGTGCACCCCAACGCGATACGCTAGGGCGTATGTATCCCTTGTTGAGAAGTTCCTATAACTGAACCTTCAGTTCCCTTAACTCCGCCGGTGCCATTCTATAAGGGGCACGAGAAATAATGGACGTTCATGGTAACAACTCAATTCCAAACTCGACCTCTCTACTCGGAGGAAAACCTGGAATTTCCTCCAAAAACACATCGACAAATTACGCAACTACGAGTATCTCCTCAACAACATAAATAAGATAACCTGTATGTCCATGTTCCAATAACCGTGACATTTTAACAGCCAATATCAACGGAATCTTCGGACGAGAACCGTTCCCATAAAATGTCCATTGAATCCCCTAATCAGATCAGAAACGAACTGTTCTCTGCCGACAATCAACCACGGCCTGATATCTGTTCAATACATCGATGCCCACAATGCAATCAAAATCTGACATACCCAGAACAATCAAATCCGTCTTCAGCTCATTGCCCTCAAAATAAATGAGGCGGTCAGATAGTAATCGGTCAGCAATCACCTTCTTCCCTGTGGGTGTCGAGACCCTAAGAGGCGTCGGTAACGGAGACGTGCACATAAGATGACTCTCCACGAAATTCGCAGACACAAAGGAGTGCGAGGCACTTGTGTCTATCAAACTAAAAGCGGGATATGTTAATAAAAGACACGTACCAGCAATCACTTCCTCTGGAGCCACCGCAGCCTGCTCCCGAGTCAAAGCATAAACCTGCCCTTGAGGTGGCCCCACTGCCTGACCTCCCAACTGAAGAGGCATCACTGGTTGCCTCTGCGGTACTGTCCCACCAGTAAATCTCCCCCTGCCTTCCCCAAAGTCTATCTGTCCTTCACGGTTATGAAAATACCAAGCAATGTGGCCTGTCTTGCCACATCTGTAACATGCTGAACAGTCGTGCATCAAATGCGATCCTCCATATAAATGACATTTTGTTTCTCCAATTCTACTCGTTTGAGTTTGTCCTCTATTGGTAGACGCATTACCCCTCGGGTCCCCTTGTCTTCGGCTATCCGTCCGCTTCCCACTAAATCGGGAAGATGATGAAGTCCCACAAGATTTAAATGATTCCCCTCGAGGCCTCAGGTTATCAGATACTGACCTCTGTGGTGGAACTTGCGAGGGTACAACATTTGTATAAGCACTGACTCCAATCTATGCTAGCTCTGCTCTGGTAAGAGCATCATCAAAGGAGCTGGGGTTGTTGGAGATAACCCGATCAAACAATTCCGACCTCAAGCCTTTCAGAAAATGCTACATCTTGGCATGTCCATTAGTAGCAATGTGAGGGACGTACCTCAACAGTGATGAGTACTGCATAGCATAGTCCGAAACAGTCATGTTACCCTGCTTTAAATTGGTGAACTCGTCTTCCTTCATCTGCCTAGCAGCCGCAGAAAAGTACCGGTTCAGGAACCGGGTCCTAAACAAACTCCAGTCCACCAAAATCCCTTGAGCTCTCATCTCCATCATTGTCGTCTTCCACCACATGGAAGACTTCTTGGCCAACTGAAATTCTGCTAGCCTCAACCAGGCAGTATTACCACATGGTGCAGACACAAAGATCTGCTCAATCCTTTCTAGTCATCTTCTGCTTCCTCTCCAGACTCAATTCCCTCAAAGAGGGGTGGATGGAAGGTCAAGAACCATGTCAGACTCAGCTCTCCAGGTAGTAATAGCTGTGCAATAGGTTCTATGCCCACAACTGGTGGTGGTAGGGGATTAGTCTGTGCAATACTAGCATTTACACTCCCCACATCACCCACCTCCTCATTGAGGTGTTCAAGATTTCTGGCTGCTATGCTGTAATACAAGGGTTAACAACAATACCAGAAACAACTCATGTATTACACCGTTAGATAACATGAACAACAATATGTTAAGCATGTCAGTATAACAAATATATAAACAGATATGCACCACATGCATAAACATGCTCATAAGTGAACACCTAGCCAACATGTTTGCTAAGTCTACCCTTCACTCGTTCCCGGGTTCTCTAGCCACTGCTCTGATACCACTATTGTAAGGCCTCGCTACCGTAAGTGAGGATTAAAGGCATAAGGAGGGCTAAACATCCATAAATCAGAGTATGAGGTTCTTGTTGATGCCTCGAGCTTAAGGATTACATTGCCAAAAATACAATTTCAAAAAGTTTAATTGCATTCCCAGCAAAATGAATGTTAAGGCTATAGCTTTACACTATTCCTAGAGTAGAGACTATTCAAAAATAATCATGTCCTTCTATATCGATAGCACTCCTCACAAGCTCACCACATCAACCCGGTCATTAGCCCTCCACTCCAAAAGCTCTTACAGGAACAACCCCAAAACCATGAGCATGTAATAAACCACATCCACAACAACATGATTATGATATAAAAATGCATACACTGTAAATACAAATCACTTCCTGTATTCTATGCATTTAAAAGCTCCCTTTGGTTGTCCCTGTATCACAATCATAATCAACAGATTATAATACCATTATTGAATGTCATGACATGCATCTGTTCCATCAATACCGATAACCAATTTCTAATCTTATTATATCAGTGGCATAATGCCCCTCGCGTTGACATGACAGTGGCATTAATACCCCTCGCTTCGACATAATAGCGGCATAATATCCCTCGCGATAATATGACAGCGGCATTATCCTTCGGTTCGACATATTTGCGGCAAATATTCTTCATCGCTATAATATGACAGCGGCTAGTATTCTATCATCGCTTCGACATGAAGGTGGCAAGCATTGTTCATCACTGGAATATAACCTCAACTTATAATAACATGCACCAATGCATCCAATATGTATATGCAACCATAATGCATAATTCAATATGTTTATGCAACCACAATGCATAATCCAAATGCAAAATACATTTTACCGTCCGATGCCCGTACGTCTCACTACGTACCTTTCTTCCAAAATGTGGAATGTTGTAGGACTTTATCTCCGGGGTTGTGTTGCCACCTGGGAAGGCTCTACACAATCACACAATCCAATATTAGAAGCCAAATAATAGTCCAATACCAAAATCCCATTAAAATAACCAAATACTCAAAATTTGGCATCTCGCGATCGATCGCCATCAAGTCCCGCTCGATCGCGAGATCCCACTGCCTTAATCTCCAAAATTCTATAATCAGCGATCGATCGCCAAGTTTGGGGTGATCGATCGCGAGACTCGCCGTTCGATCGCCCCAACTTGGCGATCGATCGCCAAATGCTTCTGCCCGGTACTGACTTCGCGCGATCGATTGCCCATTTTCGGCGATCGATCGCCGCGTCATGTAAACGCGAAAAATGCCATTTTCACACATTTCAACCACTCCAACCCATTTCTCTTCAACTTCCTTCCAACCATAAAAACCAAAACCTCATAAACCATCAATAAAACACCAAATAAACATAATACCAAAACTCAACCAAAAACACCACATTACAAAATCAAACCTTTATTAATCCCTAAAACACAAACCCATTTCAATACAAAACATATAAAAACCATACTAGGAGGAATTCATACAACTTGAAGCTTCAATTCCTACCAAGAAATCCAACAAATGCAATCTTTCCAAAGTTTCCTCCTCTTTTCCCTCTTGAAATCGATTTTGGGGTTTTGGGGGAAGGGTTTGGGTGTTTTGGGTAAAGAGTGGCGGGGATAGTGAGGGTAAAGGGTTGTAGGGGGTTTAATTAAAACATGCACCCAAAATTTAGCATGTTGTAGTAAAATATCCCAACATAATTTTTTAAAGCATTTACCAATAAATACATCATAACCCCAATTAAACATGCCAAAACTCAAATCCCACATCATGCATCACATGCACCCTGAAATGTACTACCAGGTCATGCTATTCATGTCTATAACACATCCCTAGGCCCCTTAAGCCCCAAAGAGCAAACCACTGCTCTGATACCACTAATGTAAGGACCGCAACTCTTAATATTGTCATTAGTGCATTAAACTCATCATTTGTAAGACCCCAACCCCTTATACTCGTCATTAGTGCATTTATGACGTCGTATGAGTATAAAAAAAATTCTTTCTTTAAAAGAATCCTTACATGCTTCACATATTATCCATGACATAAATAATACTCAGCAATAAGACTCAAGGTTCACCCATTATCATCACCATTGCACCACTTCTACATTGTGGGTTTTTTATAAAAATTTGGGCAGAGTCTCCCCATAAATTAAGTTATCCCAAAATAAAACACATCACCAAAACAATTCACAGCCAGGGAAAAGCACAATACTAAGAAGACATCAAAAGTGGGCTTCAACACCCTTATACAGTCCATATGCATGCTTCCAGTTGCTCACATACGAGCAACAAATAAATGAATACCAATCTAACTGAATAAATAGTGTATACTATTTACCCACACTCATATACGCTTCTGGAAGCGGCATGATCCAACAAAGCTCGAACCAATATCCCAAAATAGCTTAGTACCTGTTGTACCTATTTCAACAGAAAACAGCCACCACACGAGTGAGCATACCCCATCACAATACTCATACTCATAACAATGTTTAATGGTTATAATGAGATCATAATATCACAATGAAGATTATTGAAATCTATATGAAGATGTACTCCCTGTAAAATTTTGAATCCATAGCTTTCCACAAACTGTCCCTGTTTCAATCTCACACACTTTCATAACAACAAGTTCAGTATCGTTATTCATATTATGATACTCATCAACACGATAAATTCAATACCACTAGAATCTAGTATATATGCTTAATCATGTGTAATTCCATGATTCAGATAATCCTTCCTATCAGTCTATCTCATTGTCAATATTCACATTGATCATGCCCAAGGCATCGTTACCCAACTTCGTATACTCGGATCACGTACGACTACGTATCCCCCATACCACATATATGTACTTATTCATTTCTTTACTCATATATTCGGATTACATACAATTACGTAACCACCATACTGCATATGTCATACGCAACACACAATCATTACATTCAACGATACATGATATACAAATATGCCATTATTTCATAGTATATATATATATATATATATATATATATATATATATATATACCTGCTCGTACGTCACTACGTACCTTATAGTCGACAACATGATGGGCTATCCCGACATCTTGAGAATCATGAAAAATCCAATTTTGCACACAGTTCACGCACGCATTTCGTACGATTCCGACGGGCTCCGGCGTCGGTAGAGGCGGCGACCGGTGTAGAAAGTTTCGTCCAGGTGCAAGGAAGAGATTCGATGCCTTGGCTTCGTCCAATTCATGGTTGAATCGAAGAAATCGAACCAAACGTGTTCAAACCCTAGTCTGCGCGAGTTTCATCGTTCCAGGATAAAATCGAAGCACTTTTCGATAGGGCTGCTTACCGGGCCGGGTCCAACCGGACCCGGCCCGACCCGGCCCGGATTCGGACCGTTAAGTCCGGTCCGAAACCGGAACCGGACTTAACGGTTCCGATTCGCCCCGGAACCGGTTAGAAACCGGTCCGGGGCGGTCCGAAGAAGCAAACCGGTAGGACCGCCGGTTCCGGTCCTACCGTTCCGGTTCCGATTCCGAAACCGAAATCGGTAGATTTAAAAAAAATAAAAATAAAAAAAGAAGAAGGCAATGTTAACATTGTTAACGTTGCCTTCAACGTTAACAAATGTTAACGTTGGCAACGGCTCTTAGCCGTTGCCAACGTTAACTTTTTATTTTTTTAAAAAAAAATTTTTTTAATAAAAAAAAAAAACTATAAATAGGGGATGTTGTGTTGTGTATTGTTTCATAACAATTCTTGTAACGAAATTTACTTCACTCTCATATTTTTCTCTCAATTGTGCTATTTACAATTTACTTATAGTCTTATATCATAATGTCATCTTCATCTAGC
The DNA here is from genome assembly GCA_907163345.1 of Haberlea rhodopensis. Taxonomy (NCBI): domain Eukaryota; kingdom Viridiplantae; phylum Streptophyta; class Magnoliopsida; order Lamiales; family Gesneriaceae; genus Haberlea; species Haberlea rhodopensis. Next base: position 6,102,240 of record CAJQUN010000033.1, on the reverse strand, counting down.
AGTGGTGCTGGTCGTAGCCGGGGTCGTAGTCGGGGTCTCGTTCCGGGTCGTCTATCACTGAGTTCATCTTCTGCAATGAATTTGCCTGTGCCAATTCCTGAGTTAAATGAAAGTTATGATTTTTTTGCTGACCTCAATGTTGGTGGTTCTTCTATGAATGTCGAACCACAACAATCCCAACAACCTGCCGAACCTGTTGCTGCCCAAGCCCAAGAAAGACAACATGTGGAGTCATCCGGAGCCACTACAGCAGCGAGTAGACAACCTACTCGTGCCAAAAGAAGTAAGATATGGGATCACTTTGAACTCGGTCAAAAAGAAGGTACTAATGAATCTGTTGCAATATGTAAATTATGTAAGATCCAGTATTCATATAAAGCCGGTGGTTCCAGTGGAGGCACCGGAACATTTAAAAAACACTTAGTAAAAAAACATAATTTTGTTGAGACAACATTACAACCATTAAGTCGAGAAGCAACAAGCACAAATTAATGTTCTTACTGGCACGAATTTTATTTTAACTGCTGAAATTAATCGTAGGTCACTTGTTAGATATGTGATCAGATGTGAACTACCTTTTATACAAGCTGAACGTGCTGGTTTTATTGAATTTGCTTCGTCTATACAACCCATGTTTAAACATATTTCCAGGCACACACTAAAAAGAAATTGTATGGACGTATTTGTTGAATATAGAAATACATTGTTTCAACATCTTTCTAGTTTGCCTTGTAGGGTTAGTTTAACAACTGATATTTGGACAAATGTAAATTCTGATTCATATCTTGTTGTCACTTGTCATTGGATTGATGATAATTGGTGTATGCAAAAAAGGATTTTGTCTTTAGATGAGTTAGATTGTGCACATACTGGTTATGTAATTGCTAAATATGTATTCAACACTTGTAGACATTATGGAATTCAGGATAAGGTATTTTCAATCACATTAGACAATGCTGCGAATAACAATGCTGCGATGCGTGATTTAAAGACCTATCTTAAACCAATGCTTGATGGTATTTTTTTTCATGTTAGATGTGCATGTCATGTGATTAATTTGGCTGTTAAAGTTGGGTTATGAGGACAATCACTCAGCATGTATTGACAAAATGAAATACTGCGCTAAATGGTTACGCACGAGCCGTGTTAAGCGTGATTGGAAACAATTATGTTTATCTAATGGTTTAAAGCATCTTCTTTTTCCATCACCAATAGAAACTAGGTGGAATTCGCTGTACAATTTGTTGAATGCTATGTTACCTTACAAAGATATTTTAACTCCATTTTATAATTCATATCAAATGCCTGATAGCGATGAAAGTATTTATTTGACTGATGAGGATTGGGAATTTGTTGAAAATTGTGTATCATTGTTAGGTACTTTCAAAGAAGCGACGGAACGTTTCTCTGGTGTTACTTATCCAACTTCCGTTTATTTTCTTCCTTTAGTATTTAACATGTTTGATAAATTTATAGAATTTAGAGATGACTATGACTTGCATGCTTTTGTTAATGCAATGGAAACTAAATTTATAAAGTATTGGGAACAAATCCCACCCGTGCACTGCATCGCAACATTGCTAGATCCTAGTCAATGTTTATCTTCATTTGAGATATTTTTTGAATATTATGCTAAATTTTTGGGGAAGGTTGTTGACGATCAAAAGACGTCTACAATGCAATCTCTCCAAAATATGTTTCAATTGTATTATAATCAACAGGCAAGTGAATCATCGCAACAAAGGCCTGTTGAAGAACAACCCCAAGCTCAATCTAAAGGTGGGGGCATCAATTTGCTTAGATTGCTGGGCAGGAAAAAACTTAAGGGAAAAGGACCTTCTACTAGCACGTCGACTGAGTTGCAAATTTATCTCAATTATCAATTTCTAACCGAAGACAATTTCGACGTCTTACAATGGTGGAAGTCCAATGCAGCACAATTCCCTATCTTAGCCAAAATGGCTAGAGACGTGTATGTTGTACAAGCTTCAAGCGTCGCTTCTGAATCGGCATTCTCAACATGCGACCGTATTATTGGAGACTACAGAAGTAGTCTATCAGCTGATTCGTTATGCATGCTCACATTACTTAAAGATTGGTTTGAAGCAGAATGCAAAAATAGAAGAGATGGGACGGTTGACGAATTCGTAAATCATTATGACGAGCAAGAAGAAGAGAACGCCAAAACAATACTTATCAATTATGAAGACTGCTAAGTACTAAATTGTAATATTTTTTTATTTAGATTTTCAATTGTCATGTCTTTACAATTATTTGTATGCTGATGCGAAAATTCCCTTACCGCAAGCGCACGGTAGTCAGATGGATGCTAGAAGTATTTAAACACATAGACATGTTTAAATAACCCATAAAAATTGTTAAATTTCTAAACCCTTTAAAAGTCCATTGGCGTAATTACGCTTCCGAAGTGGCGTAATTACGCCTGTCGATGTGTCACAAAATTGGCTTCCCGCGTGGTAGGCGTAATTACACAGCCAAAGTGGCGTAGTTACGCCACTTAAATTCGCAAAAGCCGTAGCTTAGGCGTAGCTACGCCTGAATGGGGCGTCTTTACGCCTCATTCAAAAAAAAAAAAAAGGAAAATCCGATAAGGATCCGAACCAAACCGGAACCGGTTCGATCCGGTTCCTTAACGGACCGGACCGGTTCCGCCCATAACGGGTCCGGAACCGGCCGGTTCCGGACCGGACCGGTTCCAACCGGTAAGCAGCCCTACTTTTCGAACACCAAAGTTTGATTATTTGGTATGGAAAGATGCGCCTCTGAGTTGTGAACACGGTGGTAGGTCGGTCTTGTCGTTAGGTGGTCGGACGGCGGCTAACGGAGCGGATAAGTACACGATGGTCGGTTGTCGCGCGAGCAGTGTGTGTTTTCGCACCTTTAGTAGGTGTCCGCGATCTATGTGTGTTTTACACATTTTGTTATGTATTTTATATCCTACACCGATATATATTAATTCCCGACCAATTATGAACATCGGGGTGTCACCGGTGTACTGGTGCATGTGCATCACATGTACAGTCCACACCTAACTTCATGTTCTTATTTGAATCACAAAAATTAAATCTTTCGATTTAATGCAAATTTTATATTTATTCAATCATTTTAATAAAATTTCGATGTTAATTAGCATTATAAATTCGATCCCGGAATTATTTATCCCAACTCCGCTCCGAAATCTGATACCCAAGAATTAAATCTCGACATATCATATAACCACCATAATTAAATCAATTGCACAATTAATAATTATTTCAGACATTAATCGGTGTTAATTAGCATTATAAATTCGATCCCGGAATTATTTATCCCAACTCCGCTCCGAAATCCGATACCCAAGAATTAAATCTCGACATATCATATAACCACCATAATTAAATCAATTGCACAATTAATAATTATTTCGGACATTACATCATTAGTGTATACACTTTTATCATTAGGGAATTCTCTTTACATTCTTCGTAATTATCGCATGACTTCTATATAATTTCTCAACAAATTCGCCATAAACCAATCCCCAACACAATTCAATTCGCATATGTATACACTTTATATTGCAGTAATTATATTATCAATTCATTATGCAATTCCGTCTTAATTAAATCGCATGCAACTCATAAATGAAAAATAAATCTCAAGCCTTTTATACAACACATATATACGCATCGCAATGCTCACAGACAAGATTAAATGAATGACTGTGTATCTACTTGTATAAATTGTTTTGCCAATACCAATACTGGTACCTCGCTCCCAGTAGCATCCTCATCCACCAGTTCGAACTCATTTGTCGAATCAATGTCGTACTTGTTCTACCTGTTTCAACAGAAACAGTCCCCACACGGGGTGTTCATACCAATAACAAAATCTCAACATCACCGAATACACAGATAATAATTTACAGAATATAATGCTGTAATTTAAGCAAATATCCCTAAGTATACCACAACCATTAGAGATCTCTTACGTTGTTCCTGTTCTCACAATATCCAAAATCAATTAAATCATCACAAGATTGATTTACTATACCAATACTCAAAACCATCAATTTCACAATCAACAATAATTAAATCATGATAACAACAATTTATAGAAATCAAATACATATCGGTTATCAATTTATCATTCATAACTCATCATGTCACATCGCTCGCTCAACAGCGGCGGCAAACTAACCATCGCACGCTCAATAGCGGCAGCACAATAACCATCGCACGCTCAACAGCGGCGACACCACAATTCATAGCACGCTCGATAGCGGCATCACAAGAAATCATAACATCATTCATTGGTGCTCTCGACACTTGTCAACATATTCTCAGAAGTTACATTCAATACTTGTACGTCTCTACATACTAGTTCAATGACAACAAGAATATATTATTCATTTCACGAAACAATAATATATTTACTTATACTCGTACGTCATACGTACCTTAAAGTGGATAACATGATCTAGACATCCTCATCAATCGGAAGCTCGGACAATATCTATATTGAATATCCATTCAATATTAATGTCTCGGTAAATAACCCTCATAATAACATCATTCATCTCATAGACTCGTCATGCCTCCTATCATATTCAATTACAATTTATCAAACTCCATATACTATACAAACCATCCCATTTTATTCTCAACTCATTTGAGTTATCAATTAATTCATTGAGTAATATAATTCTTTCTAAGGTTCTACATTTAGCAATTTAACTCATTGTTTAAGGTCTCCTTATAATATCATAATTATCATTAAAAGCCAACCATAAATAAAACATCTCAAATTTCCAAGAAATATAAATTTCCAACTTTTCACTGCCCGCGATCGATCGGCCATAGCCCGATCGAATCGAAAGCTCAACAAAATAATTCCAAGTTTTGCCCTCCCGCGATTCGTGCATCGAATCGCGAACTATCAAGGAAACCCTTTATAGCCCAGCTTGGGGACGCACTATTGTGATCGATCATGGCAACGGTCACGATCGATCGCCCGACCATGTAATGACAAAAAATGGCGACTTTCCTGGACAAATCCAAATCCAATACTCTTAACACTTCATTTCCTTCAACCATATGCAAATTAAACACCATAATACATTCATTCTCAACTAAAATATTAAACCCACTTCAAACCACATATTTTCCCCAAAACAAATTACAACTCCAATTTTTATTAATACAACATCGAACACACAGATTTAGGCTTCAAATACTTACCCAACATAATCAAACTAAGCAACTTTTATCAAGATCAACCCTTGATCCAAACTTCACAAAAGGATTTAAAATAAAGGGGAAGATGGGTTTGGGACAAAGTGTAGGGTTTTAGTGTGTGTACGTGGTGCAATGTGTGAAGGTGGGTTGATTATAATATTATCATTTTATCATATAGTCCTTCAACTTTCGTTCATTTCACCAATTATACCCAATAATTATTATCACAATTCCACAATTATTGTTCACTTCAATAATTATCTTATAAATTCAACTCATATTATTTTCATAATTCACAAAATCCTTCTCAACCATTTATTAATTCAACAGTTATGGTTCCGTCATATCAATCACACTCTATTTATCCTTAATCTGAGGCTACATATAGAAATGATACTCCGTCATAATCACTCCTTAACTGCAACATTATTCAATTTCAATTTAATATAAGGTAGTTAAAATCCAAGCATCATATTTATTTACCATCACAATTGTTTAAACTGATTCGATCAATCAAATTAATATATATATTTCTAAAAATAATTTCGTAATAATCTTTTTAAATGAGAAAAAGGAAATTGAAAATACACAATTCATGTCCCATAATTAGTTTTGGATTTCTCTAGTCTAGGCCTGTCCTACTTAATTTATGGAAATAAATAATTTCTAAGTTGAAAAATAAATGAAACTGAAAATACACAATTTTCTATTTATTTGTTCCCTTCGCTCCGTATATAACAAGAGATGGGAAACTGGGCAACCAATAGCTCCAACCCGTATTCCTCGATGCTATAATGAGAACTAAAATCCGCAACCGAATTTTTTTTGTTAAATCATATTCGACTAAGGTTGTGTTTGTAAATGTTTCTTAGAAGCGAGTATTTCTTTTTCAGACAAAGAAAAACAGATTTTCGGTGTTCGATTTCCTTGTTTCTATTATTGTCTCTCTAAAATAAAACATGTACAAGCAGAAGCAGAGAAGCAAATCATAATATGTTTTTGACTGTTTTAACTTATGTGATGCCAATTTTATAATTAATTGAAGTTCGTTAAGCTGTTGGCTACTTTCACTTTAAGCAAAAGTGATATAAAACGCTTTAAATCATCAACTGCGAGTACACCCTACATGTGATTGGCCCAAATATCAAATAATTAAAATTATTACTTTTTATTACAATCTTTTTATTTATTTTTAAATAATTTTGTGATTTTTATAATAAAATTAGATATTGGGTTTTACTTGATTTTTATTTTTTTTTGTTATTTTTGGCATGCTTTCCGTCATATTTATTTAAACTATCACAAATTTCCATAAAGAAAAAGAGACATGAAAATGTATAACAGGGGTACCAAATCAGGTTTTTTGGAATGCAGTTTTCTTTAATCCAATAGGATCCGGATAAAGAACTGATTCGGCTAAATTTAGGCTTCGAGCCTGGCCCGACATCAACCTCTACCAAACCAAAATTTATTTGGGTAATGAGGGATAGCATTCTCACACGTAAAGATTCCACCAATCATTAGATCATGCTACCACACGAGACCAAAGTTTATATAACCAACTGTTACTATCCCATGAATTTTATACCTTAAACTGTTACTCTCCAAAATATGTGAAAAAAGCCTTTTCTATTGGAGAATGGAAGACAGAGCATGAAATTCTTTGGTGTAGACCGAAAAGAAGGTAAAGAGGAAGAAGAGATTAAATGTCTATAGTCTAATTGAAAGTAGATCATAAATCTGAAATATCATTTATCACAAGTGCAAAAGGCCATAAATTAGGAATAACAGCTGCATTTCCAGAATTTGAACAATACCGCAGCACTAACTTTCTTTTGTTGAGGGGGCTTTCTTGGCAGCCTCAGCAGCTGCTTTGTCTGCTTCTATATCAGCAACAATGGCATCTATTTCAGCCTCTTCAAGCTGCCTCAGTCCATGTTCCTTAGTCATTATCCCAACTTCGATGTTTTTTCCACCACCCTCGACAACCTAGAGATATCACATAAATATGACTTGTCAACATTCTTATAAAGGAAAGTGTGTCAGAAATTCATCAAAACTTCATTGATAAAACCTGTGCGTTAGAAAGCAGAAAAGGATGAGAGGGGCGGTGCACAGATTTTATTGAAGAGAATACTAAATGATCCTCAATTCTAGTGGATCTCACAGATAGCTATTTTTCCCAGAGGATTGGCAGAAAAGGATGCATGGAGTGTGAAAACCAGTATTATCTACGTGGACATGCATACTAGTCACAAACTCGAAGCCCATTGGACACGAGAACAAATCTCAGCACCCAAAAGACTCGTGAACCTCCACAAACTCCATTGTAATAAGGATACATTAAATTTTCGTGTACAATGAAAAATTTCTTGATGTATATGATCTTAAAGGTGAACTTCGGGTCACACTGACAATATCAGTCAATAGCACCATGGATGCATGTGTTGTCCAAAAATGAAAATATACACATTTCGTACAATTCACATAAGTCGAGAGACAAACAATGCACAATATATACAGATAAACCATTTTAATTTCCAGTGAATATATCCTAACCCTAAATTAAATGTAGTTAACTAACACAAGAGGTCCTTGAGCAAACTGTTATATTTAGGAGAATCAAGCCTGACAACTTTATACTTTACTTTCTTGACATTATATAAATAAAGAAATGCACGCACCAACAAAAAGTGGAAATTTCACGATTCAACCTGCCCTAGAAAAGTCTTACAAACCGCATAGTGCTAAAGATATATAATACTACACATTCAACAGTCAAGAAAAGCTACATAAAAAAAACAATTTCCTCTGCAGAATGAAAATGATCGAGGATGAAGTAATTTTGCACCCTCTATTTCTGTGGAACAGAGGCCTAACAAATTTTTCATAGAATGAAAAATAGAAAATAAATAAATAAATATTGCACTAATAGGCAAAAATATGATAATGGAAAACAACAAACATAAAATTGCAATAGTCACTTCCATCAAATGTTGAGAGAGATCAGGTAGGTACAGATATGTTGTACTGATGACAGCATCTAACAAAAGATCGTAAAAAAAAATAAAGCATTGAGTTGCATCTACATGGATAATGTACCTCAAGCAATGCACGAATGCCTAACTTCACAGTTTCTTGGCCAGAAGTTTCCTTGTAATTCTTCTCCAAAAACTCCCGGATAGAGTTTGAGTTTCTACCAGTAGCATTTGCTTTCCAAGCTGAAAAGGTCCCTGATGGATCTGTCTGGTAGAGCGATGGAGTACTGGTATGTGGGTCAAAACCAATAATTAGTGTCGAAAGTCCAAAAGGTCTGACACCACCACTTTGTGTGTACTTCTGCTGAAGACCAGCAATATACCGAGTTATGTATTCAACTGTTACGGGGTCCTCAATTGTAAGCTTATGACTCTGGCACTCAATACGTGCCCGGTTTATGAGCACACGTGCATCTGCTTTTAGCCCTGCACAGGCCAATGCAATGTGATCGTCCAAATTGACAATCTTTCTCACTGATCTGAAGTTACCACAAATGGAAATACATTATAAAAGAGCTTAAATTGCTAACTGCATCAGTATGAACCATGAACACAACCGAGTCGCAACAAATTATTAGGAAAACATATAGAAGGCTTAGCATCTGAATAACACAATCCAACATCTTTTAAACAGTAAGTTTTCTTTCCCTTTCTTAAACAGTTGTACCCGAAAAAGTGTTCGTCAGGGAGAAAAAAAAAGAAGCTACTATTCGATTCATACAAACTGCCCGATTAATATCCAAGCCTCTATTACTCGTCACCTGTCTCTCAGGGTGCTTATTGGGCCGGACCAACCGGAACCGGTCCTGGTTCCGAACCGGAACCCAATCCGTCCGGTTACAAACCGGAACCCGATACGGGTTTTACCCGGATCGGATAGGTTCCCGGGATTCGGAACAACCAATCCGGCGGTTCCGGTTCCACAGGTTCCAGTTCCGGAACCTGTGAAAAAGAATTTAAAAAAAAAAATTAAAATGATGTTGGGCAACGGCATTGTAGCCGTTGGGCAACGGAAACATAAAAAAAACAACTTTTTTTAAAAAAAAAAATTTTGCTTCTATATATACCTCATTTTTCCTCTCCAACTCTCTTACTCTTACAATCCTAATCTTTTATTTAATTATCTCATTTTTCCATATTTCTACTAATACGATGGCATCCTCTTCTACTGGTCGTTGTGGTCGTGGTGATTCCTCAAATCCACCTTTATTCCAAGAAAACTATGATATTTTTGCCGAGTTTGATAATGCTTATGATGTTGAATAAGCGGAACACGTTGCAGAACCTGCGGCCCCCCCAAAATCCGGCCCCCGGCGGGTCATCCGCGACTACTGCCGCTTCGAGTCGCACGAGTAACCGTCCCAAACGAAGCAAGGTATGGGATCATTTTGACGTCGAGACAAAATCAGGTATGAAAGAATCTGTTGCTATTCGTAAAATATGCAAAACCACATATAATTATAAAACAGGTGGTTCCGCTGGCGGTACCGGAACTTTTAAGAAACATCTAGTTAAAAAACATAATTTTGATGATGTTACTTTACAACCATTAGGTAGAGAACCAACCCAACTTCAAATTAATCCTCAGTCTGGCACTAATTTTATCTTAACACCGGAAATAAACAAAAGATTATTCGTTCATTTTATTGTAAGATGTGAACTTCCCTTTTTGTTTTCTGAAAAAGATAGCTTTATTGAATTTTCTTCTGGTATCCAACCATGTTTTAGACATATTTCTAGGCATACTTTGAAAAGAAATATTGGGGATGTGTTTATTGATTACCGTAAGACTTTAATTGATCATCTTTCTTCTATTAACTGCAGATTAAGTTTAACTACTGATATTCGGACGAATACCGCACTACTTTCTTTTCTTGTTATTACTTGTCATTGGATTGATGATAACTGGTGTTTGCAGAAAAGAATTTTGTCACTTGATGAATTAAAATCTGCACATACTGGTTCCCAAATTGCTAAATTTATTGTTAATGTTTGTAGATTTTATGGAATTGCAGATAAAATTTGTTCGATTACACTTGACAACGCTTCAAATAATACGGCGGCAATGCGTGAACTTAAAATATATTTACGACCAATGCTTAATGGTGTTTTTTTCCATGTTAGATGTGCATGCCATATAATTAATTTAACAGTAAAAGATGGTTATGAAGATGCTGAATGTAGTAGCATAGACAAACTTAAAAACTGTTGTCAATGGATACGACAATCACGCATTAAGCGTGATTGGAAACATACGTGTGCAACACAGAACCTTCGGTTTACTCTTTTTCCACCACCCATTGTAAGTCGATGGAATTCTATGCACAAAATGTTAGAATCGATGTTACCTTATCAAGATGCTTTAATTTCTTTTATAACTCTTATCAAATGCATGAAAGTGATGAAAGTTATTTATTGTCTGATAAGGATTGATTTTTTGTTAATAATTTAACTACTTTGTTATCAACCTTTAAAGATGCAACAGATCGTTTCTCCGGTGTTTGTAATCCTACTTCTCATTATTTTCTTCCACTTGTATTTAACATGTTTTGTAAATTTATTGAATTTAGAAATGACATTGAGTTGACGTCGTTCGTTTCTCGTATGGAGGAGAAGTTTAAAAAATATTGGGAACAAATTCCGCACGTGCACTGTATATCTACATTGTTAGACCCAAGTCAGGGTGTAGGATCTTTCGATACTTTCTTTGAATATTACAGTACGTTTTTGGATAAGGATGTTGACGATCAAAAGACGTCAATCATGCATTCTCTCCAAAATATGTTTGGATTGTACCATAGTGAACAGGGACAGAGCTCATCGGCACGTGTAGTAGGAGGAGAAGAAGAAGATGCTAGTCAGTCACGAAGCGGAGGGATAAATCTGTTGCGGAGCCTTGGAAGAAAGAAGCAGAGAGGAAGCAGAGTGTCATCTACCGCTTCAAATGAGTTGCAGTTCTTCCTGGGTCAAATGTTCATTACAGATGAAAATTTTGACGTACTAGAGTGGTGGAAAGCAAACGCAAGACAATATCCAGTCTTAGCCAAAATGGCTAGAGATGTATTTGCAGTCCAAACATCCAGTGTCACATCAGAGTCGGCATTTTCAACTTGTGCTCGACTCATTGGAGACTTTAGAGTTTCTCTAAAAGCAGAATCATTGTGCATATACGCTGCTAAGAGATTGGTTCGATGCTAAGAGAAGAAATAAGAGAGAAGGAGGAATCGACGAGTTCGGCAATGAAAGTTGCCAAGACTATACTTATAAATTATGATGAATAATGTATTTTTATTATAAATTTCAAATTATGTATCTTTTATGTTGTTTTCCATATTCAATAAATGGTGTATTTTTCCTTTACGATTTGAACCGAACACGAAATATGAAAAAAAAATTAAAAATTAAAAAAATTTGGCTTGGCGATCGATCGCCAAGACCCGTAAGTTTAAAAAAAAAACAGAAACAATTGGCGATCGATCGCCGAATGATAGGCTTAGATTTTGAGTGTTTTTAGCTATAATTTCTTCCCATTTTTCGTACTTTTTCTTGGATGATATTATGATTTTTGGTGTTTATTTGTCTATTTCAGGAAAATTAGTTGGAAATGGAAGAAATGAGCTAAACTGAAGAAAAATGGCGAAATCGAGGCGAGAAAGAATTGAAATTGAGGAAGTTGGATTTTCGGAGTCTCGATTGATCGAGAATATTTCTCGATCGATCGAGCCAGTCAGTGTGCTGAGAAGAAAATAATTAGAAGTCTCGATCGATCGAGATTATTTCTCGATCGATCGACCAAGGCAGAAACTTCAGAGCAAATTTTATCGAAGGCTCGATCGATCGGAAGGAAATCTCGATCGATCGAGCGAGGCAGTGAGTTTCAAAGGGTGACGTGAACAGTGCACCGATCGATCGGACGCAATTCTCGATCGATCGATACGCAAATCCGGGAAAATCTTATCTTCCATTTTTTAATGGATTTTCGGGGGATAAAAGGAAAGATCATTTCCATACAAGAGATACGCCATATCAGACGCCAATCCTCTCGAAAATAAGGAACCCTAGCCACTGCCTAGCGCCGCCGAAGGAGATTCAGTCTCCGTTCTTCGTCCAAAGTCGAGCCAATCCATTCCGGAGTGCAAAGAAGGAGCAAGAGAAGAGATTTCGGTGCTACGCACGGATTAATTCCGCCGTTTATCGTATTTCTAGACTCTAATCTATTTCATTTTGATTTCCAATTGATGTTTTTGAGGTCAAGAGACGATTAAACTCTTTTGTATTTGATTTGAAATATTTTCAGTTTATTCTATCGAGTTTTAGTTTCGTTGTGTTTGATTATTGATTCAATTGTGTTCGAGTGCATTGATTACTATTGTTCATAAATTAATTGCTTGTGTAGATCAAAGCCTAGCTAACTTTGATTGAATCTGAGAGTTATAACCGAGATCGAGAGATAACGTTGTAACACGCTCTATTAATTTATGATGTATGTTACGATTGAGATCGAGAGATTATATCGCATACGTGAGAACTTTGAATCGAGAGATTTAGAGTAACAAGGTTTTGATGATTTATGCAATATTGAATTAGTAAATAGGTGCACGAGAGTAACTTATTCTAATTTAATGTTAGTTTCTTTACAGCTCGAGAGAGTGTATCGAATAATAGCGAAAACCTTTCACCTTTAGAATCAATTGGTTGATAATTTGAGAATTCAGCTGAATCATTAAAGATAACATAGTTGAACGACGAGCTTGATAAATTTCTCGAGTGACTTACCTTTGCATATCCGGAATCATTCATTTTATTGTTTCTTGTTTTCATTTTTCGGTCTTTAGTTTAATTTGGCTTTAGTTAATCAACTTCTTAAATCGTAGGCTAAATATAATTTCTCTAATCTTATTTGGTACTTATACATTAGTCCCTGTGGATTCGACAACCCCTGCTTAAATTTCACTATACTAAAACTTGACAACCGTGCACTTGCGGTAGTATCGCGTCACATTCTAAGAAAATCTTTTGTTTAAAAATATCGCGGTCAAGTTTTTGGCGCTGTTGCCGGGACTAATCTGTATAATATCATACGAGATTAGTTAATTGTAATTTAGCCAATTCTTTATTATTTCGATTTGTTTTATTTCTTTGTTTTTGTTAGTTGATTTTTGATTTGTGTATTTTGTTGTCTCCTTTTGTCTGTTTTGTACAGGAATCGTTTCTCTAGTGCATGCTCAGAAGAGAGGAGCCCATTCTCGAGCCTTTCGATCCGGAAATAGAAAGAACTCTACTTAGGCGATTACGAGAAGTTCGAGCGATGGCAGATAATAATGAAGCACAGAACCCAAGGTCAATGATGGACTTTGCGCAACCGGCATTTCATGGATCTTTATCCAGTATTACGAGGCCGACGATTCAAGCGAACAACTTTGAGATCAAGCCGGCGATTATACAAATGATACAGCACTCAACCATGTTTGGGGGAGCGGCCACGGACGACCCGAATAATCACATCTCCAACTTTTTGGAGATTTGTGACACGTTCAAACATAATGGCGTCTCCGACGACGCCATCAGGTTAAGGCGCTTTACTTTTTCATTACGAGACAAGGCTAAATCATGGTTGAATTCACTACCTGCAAGTTCAATAACAACATGGGAAGGGATGACGAAAGCATTTTTATCAAAGTACTTTCCCCCTTCCAAGACAGCAAAGATGCGGAACGATATCACGACATTTGGGCAGTTCGACCCTGAGACGTTATATGAAGCGTGTGATCGTTTTAAAGAATTGTTGAGGAGATGCCCACACCACAGTCTACCCATTTGGTTGCAGGTACAAACTTTCTATAATGGTTTGTTTTCTGCTAACCGTTCGATGATAGATGCAGCATCTGGGGGATCAATAATGAGGAAGACACCGGAAGAGGCATACAATTTATTGGAGGAAATGACGAGCAACAGCTACCAGTGGCAGTCAGAGAGGAGCACGCCACAGAAGCCAATAGGAGTCCATCAAGTGGACGAGATCACTGCTCTTTCGGCTCAGTTGGAAGCTATGAACCGGAAGATAGACAGCATGGGAGCAACAGCGATGCAAGCTCAAGCTATCTTCTGTGAGCTGTGTGGAGGCGGTCATCCAAGCATCGAATGTCAGGCAGGTAACCAGTTTAACCAATCTATTGAGGCTGTGAATTTTGTGGGTAACAGGCAGCAGAACAATTCATATTCGAATTATAACCAACCATGGAGGAACCACCCGAATCTGAGATGGTCAAACCAGGAGAATGTGTTGAACCCACAACCACAGGCGGGGTTCACACAAAAACCGAGTACGGAAGAACTGATGGCCAAGTTGATTTCGTCGACAGAGGTGAAGATGCAAAATCAAGATGCATCGATCAAAAATTTGGAGGTGCAAATAGGGCAATTGGCATCGTTGATTTCGGGGAGAATGCAAGGTACGCTCCCGAGTGATTCTGTAAAGAATCCAAAGGAGCAATCGAATTGACAGACGAGGAGGTGACAGTCCAGCTTGGGACTATAAATTAAGAACTTCTTTTTCCTTCCTTGAGCTTTTGTTTTGGTTTGTTCTTTCTAGTTTGGTTGTTTTAATTTTGTTTTTAGATGTTTCCGTGGATAAGTCTGTGTGTTTTCTATTGCAGGTGTGAAAACAAGAGCGATAAGGATGTAGGCGAGGCAACCCGAGAGAAAGTTGTTGAGAAAATATCAAATTTTGTCTTCTGGTGTTGGCGATCGATCGAGACAAAATCTCGATCGATCGCCCAAAGCTTTTAAATTGGGATTTGAGTACTGCCTCGCTCGATCGATCGGAAAATTTTTTCCGATTGATCGAGCGAGAGAAAATTTTGAAAAAAAATAGGGCACCGAAGAGCAGTCTGCACTTTAAAAAACACTTTCTCTCCTCTCCACAACAGAACCCAAGTCGCCTCTTCCAATTTTTTTCATCTAATCTCATTCTTATTCCATCAAATTTCCAATTTACTTCAAATCTTGGAAGTACTATTTGTTCTAATGAGATTTTCATTGCAGATTTGAAGAATTACAAGTCAAATTGGGTAGAAGTGCATCCAAAAGGGAATTCCAAGTCAAGTGCCAAACTCTTCCAAGATCGGATTTTTAAGTGGTAATTGGTTTCAAATCTCAAAGCTTTTATCTTTTGGTGCAATTTCTTGGTGTAGTAGAATTGGGTTAGGAAGGATTTAAGTCTGGAGGAAGTTTTGTGGTGTTGAAGGGTGTTGGATTTGTAGTGTTGTGTGTGGTGTTTGTTGAAGTTAATTGAAATATTTGAGAATAATTTAACAAGAAAATGTCTTCGAGAAAGAGGTCAAAGCAGGCGGAGGCTTCACAAAAGCAAAAGCAGGCGGAGGCCACCACTTCTGAACCAGGGTATGACGAACAGAAGTTTGTCAATGCCACAGTTGCTGAGTTATATCCCACTTATCATAAGAAACCCCTTAGTCGTGAAAGGGGCACGAGCAGGGAAAAAATTGAGTGCCCGGTCATTAGGACAGCACGGCGACGAGGGTGGTTTCAATTTGTACAGACGCCTATTGATGTTGTGGTCCCACTGGTGAGGGAATTTTACACAAATCTTCGAGCTATTAAACCAGGGCACCAAGCAATTGTTTATGTTCGAGGGAAGGATGTGTTGGTAGACCAGGCCTCAATCAATAATATTTACCGGATGCCTTTCATTCACAACTGTGCATACCAATCTTTCAAGAATAGCAAGATAGACTACGATGAGGTATTGACAGTTATTGGCATGCCGGGAGTGGATTGGCAAAGGAACGATAAAGGAGAGCCACAGTTGGTTCTAAAAAAGCATTTGACGCCAGAGGCCCAAGCATGGTTCTCATTTGTCGCCTCGCGGGTCATGCCTTCGACCCACACTTCTGAGGTGACAAAAGACAGAGCGGTCCTGGTATATGCCATCCTCTCAGGGAAGGAAGTGGACTTCGGCGAGATCATCAGTGATCACATTCAAGAGATTGGGAGCAGCCCACCGACCTCCGCACTACCGTTTCCATCCACGATCACTGCTTTATGTCAGCGATGCGGAGTGACATGGGGGGAAGACGAGGAGCTACTTCCGCCGAAGACCCCGATCATTGTGGACGGTCCACCACCTCCTACGGGCCAACGAAGGGCCGAGCCAAGACCCTCGGACACTAGACAAGCTGGAGCATCATCATCCTCTACTGCAGAGCGTACACGTGTTACATTGGACTCTCTTCATAGGGATCTCCAAGATATTCGCCTGGGGCAGCAGAGTATTCACAGCATGCAGCGGGACATTCACAGCATGCAGAGAGCATTGCAGATGGACCATTAGCAGGTAGCTCAGCGTCAGATGGAGTTCATGCACTATCAGAGTGCATGGAACACTGCCATGGCCCAGGGCTTTCCAGGTTTCCAGTTCCCGCCGGAGCCACACTTTGCACCTTATCATCCGCATGCACCTCCACCTTCTGAGTACCCACCATTTCCGCCATATCAGGGCGAGGAGCACCACTACCCAGTTCCCCCTCCGGAGCATGATGAGGACGACGATCAGTGACGATCGTCGTCATGGTATGTGTTTTTGCCTTTGCATTTATTTATTTTTTCTTGTTCATTGAGGGCAATTCACGTACTAAGTTTGGGGGGTTTTGAGTATTTGTATATATCTTGTTTTTGCATATTCTCTTGCTTCTCTACTTGCATGACTGCATGATTTTGTGACTGATTCATCCTTGAGCATTACCAACAAAAATTTTTTTTGTGAGTTAATCTTGAGAAATGAAGAATTAGATTTGCAACGGTAATACATGATGAAATTAATCCTCATCTAGATAGGAGTCATGAAAATGTTTAACTTGTTTGTATATATCCTTTGTTAACCATATGTCAAAACTGAGGAATAATTTGAGCACTTATTGAGTCATGATTGAGTGAAGTATGTATTGATTAAAGTGAAAATTTGTGTTAACTATGATGAGTTTTGAGTATTTTAGATAACTCTACAATTTATTTGAAAGCACTTTGAGGCGAAATTTATAGTTAGGAACTTGACTTGGAGATGATTTAGGCGATCTCTGGACCGTTTGAGCCTTTCAAGCCTACATGTTATACATTATTCCTTAGTATCCCCTCTTGTGCCTTATTGAAAAAGAATGGTGTATGCATTGCATATTATTAGACCCCCATTCAACATTCTTGGCAAACTCATTATACCCACCTTGGTTTGAGCCTAAAAGAAAATTTTTATCCATCCCTAAGGGAGTATAATGAATCTCATTATTTGCACTGAATTGTTATATATAGATGAGTTCATTATGAACAAAAGAATGAGCAAAGAAAAAGAAAAGATGTAGAGAAAAAGCCTTGAAAAGAAAATTTAAATAAGACCCAAAGTGGCCAAGGTTAGAAAAAGTTGAAGAGAAGCTCAATAGTGTGCGAAAAAAAAAATATTGAACTGATTCTATTGTACTCTCTTCTTTGAATTCATCCTACCTTTTCTTTGGAGCCGACACCAAAAGGCCTAAAGTTATAAGCTTTTAAAGTCCTGTTGATCCAAGCCTAGGGAATAATTACATTAGTGGAGAAGTGCTGGATAGTAAATTTGTAGAGTAGTTCAAAATAATCTTGACTCGGAGTTGTTATGGCACTTTTTGATCTTAAAGATATGTACATTACTCATGTTTGACAATAGCACACACGCACGTTCCAATGTTGCGATGTATTGTTTAACTTAGGAGAAATTGCTTCTTGTTAAATGTTGAATGACTTTTATTGATGTGTAAGTAGGATTTCTGAGTTTTTACGTGAGTTGTAAAGATGATTCATGCATAGTATTAAGATTAACTTTTCTTTTTGAGCTTATTGCTTGCTCGAGGACGATCAAGTCTAAGTTTGGGGGAGTTGATAGGCTTAGATTTTGAGTGTTTTTAGCTGTAATTTCTTCCCATTTTTCGTACTTTTTCTTGGATGATATTATGCTTTTTGGTGTTTATTTGTCTATTTCAGGAAAATTAGTTGGAAATGGAAGAAATGAGCTAAACTGAAGAAAAAATGGCGAAATCGAGGCGAGAAAGAATTGAAATTGAGGAAGTTGGATTTTCGGAGTCTCGATCGATCGAGAAATATTCTCGATCGATCGAGCCAGGCAGTGTGCTGAGAAGAAAATAATTAGAAGTCTCGATCGATCGAGATTATTTCTCGATCGATCGACCAAGGCAGAAACTTCAGAGCCAATTTTATCGAAGGCTCGATCGATCGGAAGGAAATCTCGATCGATCGAGCGAGGCAGTGAGTTTCAAAGGCTGACGTGAACAGTGCACCGATCGATCGGGCGCAATTCTCGATCGATCGATACGCAAATCCGGGAAAATCTTATCTTCCATTTTTGAATGGATTTTCGGGGGATAAAAGGAAAGATCATTTCCATACAAGAGATACACCATATCAGACGCCAATCCTCTCGAAAATAAGGAACCCTAGCCGTCGCCTAGCGCCGCCGAAGGAGATTCAGTCTCCGTTCTTCGTCCAAAGTCGAGCCAAAAATTGAATCCTACAATTTAGAGTTATCTAAAATACTCAAAACTCATCATAGTTAACACAAATTTTCACTTTAATCAATACATACTTCACTCAATCATGACTCAATAAGTGCTCAAATTATTCCTCAGTTTTGACATATGGTTAACAAAGGATATATACAAACAAGTTAAACATTTTCATGACTCCTATCTAGATGAGGATTAATTTCATCATGTATTACCGTTGCAAATCTAATTCTTCATTTCTCAAGATTAACTCACAAAAAAAAATTTTGTTGGTAATGCTCAAGGATGAATCAGTCACAAAATCATGCAGTCATGCAAGTAGAGAAGCAAGACAAGTAGCAGAATATGCAAAAACAAGATATATACAAATACTCAAAACCCCCCAAACTTAGTACGTGAATTGCCCTCAATGAACAAGAAAAAATAAATAAATGCAAAGGCAAAAACACATACCATGACGACGATCGTCACTGATCGTCGTCCTCATCATGCTCCGGAGGGGGAACTGGGTAGTGGTGCTCCTCGCCCTGATATGGCGGAAATGGTGGGTACTCAGAAGGTGGAGGTGCATGCAGATGATAAGATGCAAAGTGTGGCTCCAGCGGGAACTGGAAACCTGGAAAGCCCTGGGCCATGGCAGTGTTCCATGCACTCTGATAGTGCATGAACTCCATCTGACGCTGAGCTACCTGCTAATGGTCCATCTGCAATGCTCTCTGCATGCTGTGAATGTCCCGCTGCATGCTGTGAATACTCTGCTGCCCCAGGCGAATATCTTGGAGATCCCTATGAAGAGAGTCCAATGTAACACGTGTACGCTCTGCAGTAGAGGATGATGATGCTCCAGCTTGTCTAGTGTCCGAGGGTCTTGGCTCGGCCCTTCGTTGGCCCGTAGGAGGTGGTGGACCGTCCACAATGATCGGGGTCTTCGGCGGAAGTAGCTCCTCGTCTTCCCCCCATGTCACTCCGCATCGCTGACATAAAGCAGTGATCGTGGATGGAAACGGTAGTGCGGAGGTCGGTGGGCTGCTCCCAATCTCTTGAATGTGATCACTGATGATCTCGCCGAAGTCCACTTCCTTCCCTGAGAGGATGGCATATACCAGGACCGCTCTGTCTTTTGTCACCTCAAAAGTGTGGGTCGAAGGCATGACCCGCGAGGCGACAAATGAGAACCATGCTTGGGCCTCTGGCGTCAAATGCTTTTTTAGAACCAACTGTGGCTCTCCTTTATCGTTCCTTTGCCAATCCACTCCCGGCATGCCAATAACTGTCAATACCTCATCGTAGTCTATCTTGCTATTCTTGAAAGATTGGTATGCACAGTTGTGAATGAAAGGCATCCGGTAAATATTATTGATTGAGGCCTGGTCTACCAACACATCCTTCCCTCGAACATAAACAATTGCTTGGTGCCCTGGTTTAATAGCTCGAAGATTTGTGTAAAATTCCCTCACCAGTGGGACCACAACATCAATAGGCGTCTGTACAAATTGAAACCACCCTCGTCGCCGTGCTGTCCTAATGACCGGGCACTCAATTTTTTCAATGCTCATGCCCCTTTCACGACTAAGGGGTTTCTTATGATAAGTGGGATATAACTCAGCAACTGTGGCATTGACAAACTTCTGTTCGTCATACCCTGGTTCAGAAGTGGTGGCCTCCGCCTGCTTTTGCTTTTGTGAAGCCTCCGCCTGCTTTGACCTCTTTCTCGAAGACATTTTCTTGCTAAATTATTCTCAAATATTTCAATTAACTTCAACAAACACCACACACAACACTACAAATCCAACACCCTTCAACACCACAAAACTTCCTCCAGACTTAAATCCTTCCTAACCCAATTCTACTACACCAAGAAATTGCACCAAAAGATAAAAGCTTTGAGATTTGAAACCAATTACCACTTAAAAATCCGATCTTGGAAGAGTTTGGCACTTGGCTTGGAATTCCCTTTTGGATGTACTTCTACCCAATTTGACTTGTAATTCTTCAAATCTGCAATGAAAATCTCATTAGAACAAATATTACTTCCAAGATTTGAAGTAAATTGGAAATTTGATGGAATAAGAATGAGATTAGATGAAAAAAATTGGAAGAGGCGACTTGGGTTCTGTTGTGGAGAGGAGAGAAAGTGTTTTTTAAAGTGTAGACTGCTCTTCGGTGCCCTATTTTTTTTCAAAATTTTCTCTCGCTCGATCGATCGGAAAAAATTTTCGATCGATCGAGCGAGGCAGTACTCAAATCCCAATTTAAAAGCTTTGGGCGATCGATCGAGATTTTGTCTCGATCGATCGCCAACACCAGAAGACAAAATTTGATATTTTCTCAACAACTTTCTCTCGGGTTGCCTCGCCTACATCCTTATCGCTCTTGTTTTCACACCTGCAATAGAAAACACACAGACTTATCCACGGAAACATCTAAAAACAAAATTAAAACAACCAAACTAGAAAGAACAACCAAAACAAAAGCTCAAGGAAGGAAAAAGAAGTTCTTAATTTATAGTCCCAAACTGGACTGTCACCTCCTCGTCTGTCAATTCGATTGCTCCTTTGGATTCTTTACAGAATCACTCGGGAGCGTACCTTGCGTTCTCCCCGAAATCAACGATGCCAATTGCCCTATTTGCACCTCCAAATTTTTTATCGATGCATCTTGATTTTGCATCGTCACCTCTGTCGACGAAATCAACTTGGCCATCAGTTCTTCCATACTCGGTTTTTGTGTGAACCCCGCCTGTGGTTGTGGGTTCAACACATTCTCCTGGTTTGACCATCTCAGATTCGGGTGGTTCCTCCATGGTTGGTTATAATTCGAATATGAATTGTTCTGCTGCCTGTTACCCACAAAATTCACAGCCTCAATAGATTGGTTAAACTGGTTACCTGCCTGACATTCGATGCTTGGATGACCGCCTCCACACAGCTCACAGAAGATAGCTTGAGCTTGCATCGCTGCTGCTCCCATGCTGTCTATCTTCCGGTTCATAGCTTCCAACTGAGCCGAAAGAGCAGTGATCTCGTCCACTTGATGGACTCCTATTGGCTTCTGTGGCGTGCTCCTCTCTGACTGCCACTGGTAGCTGTTGCACGCCATTTCCTCCAATAAATTGTATGCCTCTTCCGGTGTCTTCCTCGTTATTGATCCCCCAGATGCTGCATCTATCATCGAACGGTTAGCAGAAAACAAACCATTATAGAAAGTTTGTACCTGCAACCAAATGGGTAGACCGTGGTGTGGGCATCTCCTCAACAATTCTTTAAAACGATCCCACGCTTCATATAACGTCTCAGGGTCGAACTGCCCAAATGTCGTAATATCGTTCCGCATCTTTGCTGTCTTGGAAGGGGGAAAGTACTTTGATAAAAATGCTTTCGTCATCCCTTCCCATGTTGTTATTGAACCTGCAGGTAGTGAATTCAACCATGATTTAGCCTTGTCTCGTAATGAAAAAGGAAAGAGCCTTAACCTGATGGCGTCGTCGGAGACGCCATTATGTTTGAACGTGTCACAAATCTCCAAAAAGTTGGAGATGTGATTATTCGGGTCGTCCGTGGCCGCTCCCCCAAACATAACCGAGTGCTGTATCATTTGTATAATCGCCGGCTTGATCTCAAAGTTGTTCGCTTGAATCGTCGGCCTCGTAATACTGGATAAAGATCCATGAAATGCCGGTTGCGCAAAGTCCATCATTGACCTTGGGTTCTGTGCTTCATTATTATCTGCCATCGCTCGAACTTCTCGTAATCGCCTAAGTAGATTTCTTTCTATTTCCGGATCGAAAGGCTCGAGAATGGGCTCCTCTCTTCTGAGCATGCACTAGAGAAACGATTCCTGTACAAAACAGACAAAAGGAGACAACAAAATACACAAATCAAAAATCAACTAACAAAAACAAAGAAATAAAACAAATCGAAATAATAAAGAATTGGCTAAATTACAATTAACTAATCTCGTATGATATTATACAGATTAGTCCCCGGCAACGGCGCCAAAAACTTGACCGCGATATTTTTAAACAAAAGATTTCTTAGAATGTGACGCGATACTACCGCAAGTGCACGGTTGTCAAGTTTTAGTATAGTGAAATTTAAGTAGGGGTTGTCGAATCCACAGGGACTAATGTATAAGTACCAAATAAGATTAGAGAAATTATATTTAGCCTACGATTTAAGAAGTTGATTAACTAAAGCCAAATTAAACTAAAGACCGAAAAATGAAAACAAGAAACAATAAAATGAATGATTCCGGATATGCAAAGGTAAGTCACTCGAGAAATTTATCAAGCTCGTCGTTCAACTATGTTATCTTTAATGATTCAACTGAATTCTCAAATTATCAACCAATTGATTCTAAAGGTGAAAGGTTTTCGCTATTATTCGATACACTCTCTCGAGCTGTAAAGAAACTAACATTAAATTAGAATAAGTCACTCTCGTGCACCTAATTACTAATTCAATATTGCATAAATCATCAAAACCTTGTTACTCTAAATCTCTCGATTCAAAGTTCTCACGTATGCGATATAATCTCTCGATCTCAATCGTAACATACATCATAAATTAATAGAGCGTGTTACAACGTTATCTCTCGATCTCGGTTATAACTCTCAGATTCAATCAAAGTTAGCTAGGCTTTGATCTACACAAGCAATTAATTTATGAACAATAGTAATCAATGCACTCAAACACAATTGAATCAATAATCAAACACAACGAAACTAAAACTCGATAGAATAAACTGAAAATATTTCAAATCAAATACAAAAGAGTTTAATCGTCTCTCGACCTCAAAAACATCAATTGGAAATCAAAATGAAATAGATTAGAGTCTAGAAATACGATAAACGGCGGAATTAATCCGTGCGTAGCACCGAAATCTCTTCTCTTGCTCCTTCTTTGCACTCCGGAATGGATTGGCTCGACTTTGGACGAAGAACGGAGACTGAATCTCCTTCGGCGGCGCTAGGCGGCGGCTAGGGTTCCTTATTTTCGAGAGGATTGGCGTCTGATATGGTGTATCTCTTGTATGGAAATGATCTTTCCTTTTATCCCCCGAAAATCCATTCAAAAATGGAAGATAAGATTTTCCCGGATTTGCGTATCGATCGATCGAGAATTGGTCCGATCGATCGGTGCACTGTTCACGTCAGCCTTTGAAACTCACTGCCTCGCTCGATCGATCGAGATTTCCTTCCGATCGATCGAGCCTTCGATAAAATTGGCTCTGAAGTTTCTGCCTTGGTCGATCGATCGAGAAATAATCTCGATCGATCGAGACTTCTAATTATTTTCTTCTCAGCACACTGCCTGGCTCGATCGATCGAGAAATATTCTCGATCGATCGAGACTCCGAAAATCCAACTTCCTCAATTTCAATTCTTTCTCGCCTCGATTTCGCCATTTTTCTTCAGTTTAGCTCATTTCTTCCATTTCCAACTAATTTTCCTGAAATAGACAAATAAACACCAAAAAGCATAATATCATCCAAGAAAAAGTACGAAAAATGGGAAGAAATTACAGCTAAAAACACTCAAAATCTAAGCCTATCACCGAACATGGCGATCGATCGCCAACCGGTTCCGGTTGGAACCGGTTTACCCGGACCAATCCGATAATTCGGATCCGGGGTTCCGAACCGGAACCGGACCAATCCGGTTCCACCCAAATGGAGCCCGGGACCGGTCCGATCCGGCCCGTGAACAGCCTGACCTATCTCTGAAGAGCCAATCTAAATTCCAACCTAAACTAATCCTTCAACCCCATTGATAATTCGCTGGTATTTTAGAAGCATAACACAAATCTCACAAAATTTCTCAGGCAAAGGTCCTCAGAGTAGAGATGAAGTAAACACAAGACAACCAAAAGTCGTAACAAGTTAATCAATTCCTACAATGGATTAAAAACCACAATCCGCCAACAATAGCGATCAAACCCTAAACATTACGCTGATACTGTAAAACCCACACGAAGACAAAAAACGAACCTACAAAGTCAGAACAACAAGAGAACTCGAAAATCAAAAATTCCCCCATCCCAAACCCAGCAAATCACAAGCAAATGTCAGATCACAGAAGCGACCACAGTACGATCTACGAATGCGTGAGAGAAAAAGAGCGACCTAGAATCCTGAAGCTTGGGGGTGGATTTCTTTTCGACGGCCAGTACAATGGTGTCGGTACCACGAACACCAACGACCGCGTTTCCTTTCCGAACGGCCTCGAGGGCGTATTCCACCTGGAAAAGGTGACCATCCGGCGAGAATACAGTTATAGCTCTGTCGTATCGCGCCATTTCGAAACCTTACTCGAAATCGGGAACAATGTTTCAGTGGATTTGTTGTGTTGTATATCCGTTTTTACGTATCGGTCTTTCGATCAGTCGATATGAGGAAAAAAAACTTGGACGACACGACAAGATGCTGATGCTCAAAATAAACATAAATCGCTTCTTGAGCGAAGCGATTCTAAGGAAAAGCGCTTTCAATGTAAATTGCAATACGAGGCTTGTTGTGCTCCATATATTTTATCTGTTTTTTGAAACAAGTTTACGATTTCATTTTTTTAAAAATCCTAAATATGGCGTTATACTCGAATTCGAGTCCTTATAAATAATCTTGACGATTAACCAATATAACACTGCCCTGTTTGGCACAAGTTCATCATTTCAAGCCTTGTAGCTTTGCGTTAAACTCCATCAATCTTCTTATTTGAAATTGTGTATCGAGGAGTAACCTAAATCACATAATCCGCATATCACATTTCACGCACTGGCACTCCAATCTCGTACTGACACATTGAGTGCTTATGCGGCGCTTCAAGGAGCACTAAGTTTTATTAAGTCACGCACTAAATCTTACTAAGTCGTGCATTAACGCACTGGTCGTGAGTACACATACGACGCTTTAGGAATAAGTTTTATCAAGTCATGTATTAAGTTTTACTAATTAGTGAACTTAAATGTTAGACATTCATAATTCTCCGAAAATAATATAATTCATTTTTAATAAATTCATAATATTACAAAACATGTTGAAATACATATATAATATTTGATTTTATTTTTCGAATTCATTATTTTATGATCAAATATTAATAATTCAATTTTAGATATTAGGTAAAGAAAAAAAGTAGATAAAAACATTATGATAAAAAAAAAAATTCTAATTTATGTAAAATCCTGAATAATTATTGCAATAAAATGTAAAAATCTTAAATTTACACAAAAAGCCTCATCACATGTTATGTGGTGTAAAGTTCCATTTGTCAATCATCTCAATTATTAAGGTGAAAAATTACAATTGTTACACAACTCTAATTTGTAATAAATGAAGAGAAATTATATTTTCTCCTCTAATTTCAATACCAACCGATAAACGTTTTATAGAATAAAAGTATTACAAATTCACACATCTAACCTATAACTAAAGAATAAAAAATTACGGTCGACTCCACTATAATTTAACATAAAAACTTGTAATAATGGAGAAACTTTTTTTTTTTTAAACTACGAGGGCTAAAACTACAAATTAATAAAATCTTGTTGCGTATTCATTAAAAATATCTCACACAAGCTCTAGTTAATATCCAGAATCTTAAATGATTTTCAAAGAAACTATTCATATCACAAGTTTGTATTGATCATTGGATTATCCAAGCTTCCCCATACACATGGGATATACACACACAAACTCCACGAACACAGAAATAGAAGGAAACTAATATAGATATTTCAAATTAAACCACAAGTACCCAAGAACGAACTGGAGAACATCTACTGAGAACTCAATATAATAGTACAAGCACAAGTTATCAACTTATATGAGGCGATTTCACGAAGCGGAAATGGATCCCTTTTTCGATTTAGCCTTCAGTTTAGCAGAATTAGCTTCAGCAGTAGCCTTCATATACATCGTCGGTTTCAGCACACTTTTGGGATTTAAAGCCTTTCTTATCTTGAACACAGCCCAAGCCGTCCCGAAAACATGCCCAGCAGCACCCAACCCGTCTCGAGTCGCTTCTGCTGCCTGCTCCCCGTACCTACATTAAGCAAACAACGTAAATATAGAAAGATCTCCAACGCCCAGTGTGATAATGTACAAGAAAATTTTCATCAGGTTTGGCAATCACTTATGGGAGACGAGGCCCGTTGTCACGACCGACGTAGTCGACATCACATTTCTCCCAGCGAATTCAACAGCATCACAAACCTTGTCTGTTGAGACAAACCATTAAGGATCAAAACATTGAGCTGATAAGTATATCCCATAATGTAATCTCAATACTCAGAATAGAATGAAAATACGTACTGAATCCTTCCAAAGAAGCAAGAATGATTTCTCCAGGAAGAATGCTGAAGAATTTCTGCCCCACTTTAGAGTTAGCAATTGGACTTACGAAGAATCCAGACACCTTCACAACCCCAGAGAGTATTCCGAGAGCAACATTCTCAGACATTTTTGTCATCTGCTTAACCCTGGAAATTTCAAACGGTAAGTGATAATTAAAGGGGTAAAAGTCTTTAAGATTGCAAGATTGAACAAAGATTCATGTATAGCAACAAAGATTCATGTATAGCACTGATAATATTGAAATACATTCCAAGCTCCAACCAATATATATCTTCCGCTAAAGTTTCTCATTAGCAGCACGGCATACTTTTATTAGAAGTGCAAGCCATGATCCTATTATTCCATGATTAGCAAAAACGGTCAGCTTTCGTAATAAAACGGATGCATAACTATAACAGTGATTTGATCTATTGATCACATACATCGTGGAAAGGTATGACAATTTCACTACCTGGAACTACTATTTCACAATCTCTAAATTATTCCACGATTTGGAAAAATGGTCAGCTGTTTGTTGTAATAAAGTTTCATAGTAAAACGGATGTATAACTATAACAGTGAGTTGATCACATACGTCGTGGAATGGTATGACAATTTCACTATCTGGAACTACTATTTCACAATCTCTAAATTATCTAATCATTTTTATTTTTAATTAAAAAGACTCGCGATTATCCATTCCACAAAATCTCAATGAAACTTTGTGACGGTGAATCATGTTTATGCCTAGTAGACAGACGATTTATTTGATGCTATATTTAAGGACATTAAAGTTGCATATATAAGATATATATCATTTGGAATATTTCAAAACATTCTGAATATATGATGAGATGCAACCTCGATGTCCTTGCCTTAGCATCATATTGTCGTAAACAAACACAAACAAAGGTCAACCCCAACCACCATCGTCTAATGAGCAACAAACAGCAAAGCACATGACCTTAACAGGAAGACAAGATGGTTGAGATATAGAACATGTCTCATAAAACTGTAGTCTTAAATCAATTTCAGAATCTACAAATGATCCTTACGACAAATGCAGCAAACCACAACACAAACATGTCATCAACACAATCTTCCAAGTAAGATCAATGCAAAAAATGAAGAAACTATCTACGGAAATTTAAATTTTTTACCTCTTCATCCTCTTCAATGCCTGAGGGCTAATTTCTGAACTCGATCCCTTCGCCATCCTTTTCTTCAAGAAATCATTCCCCCACTTAAGCCTATCTGAAGTCACATCACCACACCACAATATCCCTCGCACCACCTGCCCAGAACCTGTAGCAATCATCTTCGCAACACTCCCACTGTAATCCTCTACGTTCGGAGCCAAAGTTGTCCAGTACGCGGAGGCGCTTTTCTCAAGTTCCTCCTTTTTCCCCTCCATCTCGGCTGGGGATGTGTCTTTCGCCGCCGCCAACCACCCTTGCTCCATCGCTGCCGATGCCTTCTCCACCTTAAACGCGCTGTATTTCTCAAGAACCTTATCCAATTCCTTCAACGAACGGTCTTGCCCTTTTGCAGCTATTGTCAATCCATAGTTCAAAATATTGTCACCACCAGTTTCGTAATTTTCATTAGGGATCCTGAGAGTGAAAAAGTAGTGGGACTTATCCAGCTTCACCGCCGCCTCGTCTTTCGCCAGCGGCCACTGAATTTCATCCCCCATGCGAGCTAAAGCGGCCACATAGTTATCGCCTTGTTTCAACTTAACTATGGTGAATTCACCACTGGCAAGCTCAACACTCCGATCTTTGTCGATTAAATGAACAATAGCACCTGGGATGCTGATGAGTACTTCCTCAGAAGACTCAGACGAAGCTTTTTTCACTGCCTCATATCTGGCTTCTTCTCCTTCCTCATCTCTAAAAAGATTTTCCGGCACATCCTCCATTTGGACAGAAGGGTATAACGATGAAGAACTGTTTTTGCTCCTGGCGTTTGAAGCGAATGGAGAACTTGAATCTGGATTGATTTGGATTACTTTTGGGTACATGGAATTTGGACTTTTTGAAGACATGAAGGCGATTTCGGTAATGAAATTTGATTATTTGATCAGCTACCTGAAATCCAGATATATCTCTTGAGGATTCAATCAAAATAACAAGTTTTGCCTTTATGCAGATAAACGCAAAATCTAAGATATATATACCCTCGAAGGACTTAATCAAGAAGTTGGGAGTTCGTATTTAAGCTAATAATAAAGTGATCTTAGTGTGCAAGGAACATAAGGTGCCGCGTGCGTGTCGGTTAAACAAGGATGAAGCTGTCTGTCTATAGGGAAGTACATAACAGAGAGTAAGCCGCGTCGAAGCCGTGGGAAAAAAAATATTACTTTATTTCAGTTGCGTAAATTGATTTCAGCCCAATCATTTTGCTAAAATATATAAATTTACTTGTTATAATCTAACTCACATAATCCTCCTACTCCCCTCCACGCGTCGTACGCCGCATTAAGGCGACTTAAAAATTTCTAATTCGCGCTTTAAGAATTTCTAGTTCGCGCACTAAGATTTTATAATTCGCGCACTAAGATTTTATAATTCGCGCACTAAGAATTCCTAATTCGCGCATTAAAATTTACTAAGTCGCGAACTAAGTTACTAAGTCTTGTTAATCCTCCTTAATTCTCCGATTTTTTTTTATTTTTATAATTATAAAAAAAATTCTCCGATTTTGGGTTTAAATGAATTTTTATGGTTTCTAGATATTTCGGGTTGGTAAGAAAATTATATTATATGGTAAATAGATAGATAATGAATCATGAAAAGACATAATAACATATGAAATATTAAAATATATGATAAAATAAAGTATGATAAATATATGATTTTGTAATATTTTTGCGGAGTAAATAATAATATCTTAGTTTTTAAAGAAAAAATAGAATGAACTTTATAAATAAAACTTTTATTTTTATTGAGTTAATTTAAATGTTTATATTAGTCATTTCATAAGGTAATAATATAAGTATTCGGAAATAATATGAGTCATTTTTAATAAATTCATACTATTATCAAACATGTTGAAATAAATATGAACAATTTGGTTTCATTTTTCAAAATCGTTATTTTATATCTTAAAATAAAACAAAACTTTAATACTTCATTTCTTTTTCTACAATATATTTTTCGGAGAATCCTTACTAGACGAACGATCAAATACAAGATTCAAATTACGTTGTATCACTGGCTATAACATTTTTGCAAAGCTGCAAATGTTAGATCAAATCTAATTTTAATGCTTTTTAAGAATGGTAAAGCTGCAAACACCAAAGTTGTTAAGAACTTCATATTATAAATTTGTAAATAATATAATAATGATGTGAGTTTGTTAAATATGATGTATAATATGTATGTTTAACTTCATTTCATCAGTATGTATGTATATATCTTTATTTATTTATTAATTTTTAATAGGCGCATTAAGGCGCACCGGCACTCAAATTTTTTGAAAATTGACGCACTCGCGCACCCGCATCCGCACCCGTACCCGCACCCGCATCGGACTTATGTGATCTAGGCTATAATTGCAAAACAACAATCTTTAACTTTATTAAACTTATTATTTTCTTGTGTTATTAAAAATTATAATTTCATGTATGGTGGCAGTTTCGAAATTTTCTATATAAAATGGTCTGCCATATAATAATACACATATAAACATATACGTATTCATGGGTGGATTTATTAAAGGGCAAGTGGGACAAATGCTCATCATTGCCCCAAAAAAATAATTTTTTTTTAATCTTAAAATAATTTATTTAAAAAATTTATTGTATTACCCAAAAAAATTTATATTTTGCCAACTAAAATTACACTTTATCATCCCTTAAATTATATTTTGATCCCTAAAATTTTTATTTTAAAATTTTTTTGCCCTCTTCTCAAAAATCATATGTCCACCACTGTATATATTGTATATAAATATATCTTTACGGGTGTTGTATATAATAAGATCTGGTAGTGAACAGCACACCTGTCGTTAAAAATGTAGGCCTTCTCAAGGATATAATCTTTATATTCAACTTTATGTTATTCTATGTGAGTCTGGATTTTTCCGAAATTGACCTAAAATAACAAGAAATGCACGTGTGTGCTAACTTTCACTATATGCAAAACAAATGGCTGCAGCTTAAATTAGTTTCACGACAACATGGCAACCAAATTTTATTAAAAAAATAAAAAAAAGTCTTCCAAGATACCACAAAAAGTAATATTGCCGCCACTGCCTTTTGGGTGTACCGACACCAACACCGGAGGGGCTTGGGTTCGATCCGGGGTAAATTTATCATTGGAGGAGTGGCAGATGTCCCTCTATTTTTTTACAACATTCAAATATTATATTTTGTTTTAATCTCTTAAAAAAAATTATTATTTTAATTATTTATGTTATTATTTTTTACATTCTTAAACAAAAGTTCTTGGTAGCGAGAATATAGCAAAACAATTTTAATGAATAAACTTTGATTTATGAATAGAATAATGAGGAAATGGATAAATTAGCAAGTATATGAACAAAATGCATTAATAAATTAGTACAATTGAAGAATTATTGACTTAAAATAATGCATGCATATATTACAACAAAGGAGAAGTGGGTTCTTTTGGACTTTTTCAAGGATATAATAATCTTTATATTCATCTTTATGTTATTCTATATTTGAGTCTGGATTTTTTTCGAAAATGACATAAAATAACCAGAAATACACGTGTGTGCTAACGTTCACTATATGCAAAACAAATGGCTGCAGCTTAAATTAGTTTCACGACAACATGGCAACCAAATACTATTTTTTAATAATTTATTACAAAAAAGAAAAAAAAAAGTCTTCCCAGTAAAAAGATACCACAAAATAATAGGTGTAGTAAACACCAACCCAGAGGGGCTTGAGTTCGATCCAGGGGTGGAATTAATCATTGGAGGAGGACAGACGTCATTAGGAGGACAGATGTCACTAAAAAGTTATTATTTAAAATTTTTAAAAACAAAATTATATTTTACAACCCAAAAATTATATTTTGCCCATTCAAAAATTTATTTTGACCTATTAAAAAAATTTTGTCATCAATTTCTAATGTTATTATTTTTTATGTCATTAAACAAAGTTCTACTTTTGCCCTAGTTCGATCCCAATAAATACCCCTATTGTACTAAAAAAAAGGAGTAATGGGTTTGATTTTGTAATGTGGTGGTTTTGTGTTTTATATGTTGGTTTTATTGAGGTATATGATGTGTTGAGGTGAGGATTCATGTTGGGTTGTGTTGGTTATGTTTTAGGCTTGATTTTACGCTCAAAAATGGAGTTTTTCCAAAAATTTTACAGTGAACGATCAATCGGTAGCATCGTAGCGATCAATCGGTGCAAGTACGTAGCGATGGGTAAATATTTTAGTATTTACCGATCGATCGGTATGAGCGACCGATCGATCGGTGGGTGGCTAGCGATCGATCGGTGGGTGGCTAGCGATCGATCGGTAGCTTGGACCGATCGATCGGTGCAAAGCCGTAGCTAAAATCAGAAATTGAACAGTTATCGATCGATCGGTAATGGTGACCGACCGATCGGTAGTGCAATATTGCTGAGATATTATTTTGTGGTAAAATTGTTGGGATTTTGGTATTGGTTCATAAATTGGCTTCTAATATTGGATTGTGTAGTTGTGTAAAGCCTTTCCACGTGGCACCACACCAAAGGAGATAAAGTCCTATGACATTTCCTATTTTGGAAGAAAGGTACGTAGTGAGACGTACGGGCATCAGACGGTAAAATTTATTTTTACGTATTGGATTATGCATTATAGTTGCATACACATATTGGATGATGCATTATGGTTGCATACACTTATTGAGTTATGTATTATGGTTGCATGTACATATTGAATGCATTGGTGCATGTGATTGTAAGTCAAGGTTATATTCCAGTGATGAAGAATACTTGCCGCCTTCATGTCGAAGCGATGATACTTACCGCTGTCATATTATAGCGATGAAGAATTTTTGTCGCAAATATGTCGAAGCGAAGGATAATGCCGCTGTCATATTATTGCGACAAATATTATGCCGCTAATATGTCGAAGCGAGGGGTATTAATGCCGCTGTCATGCCAGCGCGAGGGTTATTATGCCACTGATATAATAAGACTTGGAAATGGTTATCGGTATTGATGAACTGGTGCATGTCATGACATTCATTATTAGCATTATAATCTGTTTATTATGATTATGGTACAGGGACAACCAAAAGGGAGCATTTGAATGCGTTAAATACATGAAGTTATTTGTATTTAAGGTTGATGCATTCTTATATGATAATCATATTGTTGTGAATATGGTTTATTATATACTCATGGTTTTGAGGTTTTTCCTGTAGGAGCTTTTTGGCATGAAGGACTAAGGACCGGGTTGATGCGGTGAGCTTGTGAGGACTGCTTTTGGTATAGAAGAATATGATTGTTTTTGTATAGTCTCTACTCTAGGAGTAGTATGAAGCTATAGCCTTAACATTCATTTTGCTGGGAATGTAATTAATCTTTTTAGAATTTTATTTTTGGCATTGTAATCCTTAAGCTCGAAGCATCAACATGAACCTTATACTCTGCTCTCCTTATGCTTTTAATCCACACTTAAGGTAGTGATGCCTTACATTAGTGGTGTCAGAGCAGTGATTAGAGAACCCGTGAACGATTGAAGGGTAGACTTAGCAAACATGTTGGCTAGGTGTTCACTTATGAGCATGTTTATGCATGTGGTGCATATTTGAGTATATATGTTGTTAGGATCGGTCCGGAGTGTTTAGAGGGGGGGTGAATGAACACTCCTGTTAGTCCCTTGTGATTTCTTTCGGATTAGTGAAAGAAATATGTTTCTTAATCAACTCTTTTTCAGAACAGACCACTGAATGTTTTAGTGCGGAACGGTCTGTTCTTAAATTAGTAAGAACGGCTCGATGGCTTGAATAATAGAACAAGTGCAGAATGATAAAACACAGAATATGTTTCTGGAAGTTCGAAGGTGGTGTAATCCTTCTACGTCTCCCCTTCTTCCAATTAAGGAAGGATTCCACTAGAAGACTTTGATTCATACAATCCTGTTGTACAAACCCAATTCAGCTGGATTTACCTCACTACCAGACTGAAACTCCTAGTCTCTCGATCTGTTCAGACACACTCTGTCTGACAGTTACAATTGTTTCTCACTTCTATATTTCAATACAGAATACACAAGATAGACTTTAGTCTATGCACACAATGATCCTAAATGATCAAATATTACAATATACTTGTGCTTATGAAGATTTTCAGCTCGAGAATGTCAGAGCTTGTAAGCTTGTGCTGTTTTTCTTTCTTGTGCGTTTTTTCGATTAATCAGACTATATCTTGAGCTCTTCTGTTGCATCATTTTATAGTTGCATGTACCAACGACATTATTTCCCTTAATGTGCAACTCTTGACTCTGCTTAAACTCTGAGTAAGCTACAGTCTTCTTCTTTAGGCTACTTGCCGTTCTGGTTCATGCTTTCGGCGACTGTCAGGTAAGCTATTCTTTGTCTTCTTACCTTTTATGGTAATCTTCAGTATTTTGGTCTTTTTCAGCATTAATTACGACATTAAATGCTTCAATAAATAGCCGTTAATGATTCGGACTGAAGAACCAATCTTTATTCAGCATTGACTGCTCTGATCTGATAGAAGTTGAGATCGATCTGAAGCTTCGATCTGGTCAGGCTGATTTCCATCGATCCGTTCTGTTTTGTGATATACCATATCAGCTTGATCTGTTTTGAGCGATCGATCTGGTCAGTCTGATTTCTCTCGATTCTGATATATTTTGTCATCTTTAAAATCCGGAACTAACAAATTCCCCCTTTTTGATGATGACAAAACCTAGCTTCTAAATCTTTTTATCCAGTCTTTTAAGAACTCTGAAGCGTATACTTTCGGATCGATTACTTCTTCTTGTTCAAAATAAATGAACATTATTAAGTTAGAGTTCGGATCAATTAAGCCGTTTTTAGTTCAAAATAAATGAACAAGGACTTAACAAAGAAAGATTTTTATTGATCACAAAAATCTTATATACAGACAGTCTGATTTAAGCAACGAAACTTCTACTTTCTTGAAGACTGAGACTGATGCGGCTTGAAGTCTTTTCTCTTTTCCCCCTTTTGTCAGCAGCAATCTCTTGAAGAAAGTCGACAACTTGTGCTAGCTGAGCGCTGATAGTGTCAAAACGAGTGTCTTGAGCACGAAGGGAATTGGCTACGGATGCTCTGACTTCAGTGGCCAGCTCGATCTGCTCTTTTCTCAGGCTGTTTTTATAAGAAGCTTGCTGAGAGAACATATAATTCAGTCCTCGTTGAAGGCTGCTAATACTGGCTGTCATCTTCTCTTTAAATGAATCAAAATCCAAGACTGTGGTCCGCTGACTTTGATGAACCTCTATGACTCGTTGAGAGAGAGATAGACAGTTATCAGATAAGTGCTGAAGGGTCCTAGCCAAGGATGGAGGTGTGTCAGATAGACGGCTTGGAGAGTGATCAGATGACGACTGGGTGTGATCAGCTTCTTCATTAATCGGTATAAGTGAAGATAAGGCAGCTTGGCGTGTTTCGGACTGGATCAGGGTGACCAAGTCCAAAGAAAAATCTTCTAAGAACGCCATATCTTCAGCAGATTGTTCTGGAGGAGTGCTAGGTCTCGAAGGCTCCTCAACCTGTAAAGCTGCAACAACGTTGGACACCACCAGATCCGGATCGACGAACTCTGGTGAGACAACTGTTGTAAGTGCGGCGGTTGGAATGAGTTGAACATGGGAGACTGATGATCCCAGAGGAATAGACGTTGTTGGGGAGTCCAACAAAACATTCAAGGGTTCATCTTCTGTAGCAGACGGAGCATTAGTCATTGGCTGCTCCGCTGTCTGATCCGCTATTCGATCTGCTGTCTGGTCTGCTGCTCCAGAGGTAATAGTCTCTATGAAAGGCTCTGCCAGAGTCTTGCTCGCAGATGGATGATCCGGGCTGCGTACTGGAGTGGATATGCTGAGCTTCTGTCGTTGAAATCGGACAGCTAAGTGAAGAGCATGAATATCCATTTTCATTTGAGCAATAACAGCACCATCATCTTTGGCAGTTGGAGTGCTCGGATCGAAATTTGCTTTCTTAGCGGCCAAGATCAAATTCGCCAGTCTGAATCTCTGGTTGGCCTGAAAGAGATCTTTGTGAAGCACCGTGACTCTCACATCATCCGTCTCTGTCCCCTTAAGGATTTCTTCCATTTTCTGCAGTCTTCTCAGCTTGCCGAAGAACATCAATGTGGTTGATCGTTCTGTACTCGACATATTCATCAAAGACCACAATGAGCGCCTGGACCTTTTCTTCAACATCCTCCATAGCGATGTCGATGGCTGTCTGCGCGGCAGATTTGGGTTTGGAGGAGAGGGGTTCAGTGAGAATGGTCTTGCCCTTGCCGGTGGAAGATGGGGATTTGATCCCTGATTGGGTGTAGTCTCTCAATTCAGTGATGACAATCCCTTTGATCACGGGAATGGCAGAGGGGACTATGATGGTTACTTTGGGTGCATTGGTTGAAGCTGTTGAAGGTTGGGTTGTAGGTTGGGGTGCAGGGTGGCTTTTGTGGGAGGCAATATGGGTAGGGTTTTGAGAGGTAAGGTTTTGTGTGGCTTGGTGAGTTGGGTTCTTGGCTTTTTGGGAAGGGGCTTGGCTGGTGATGATGGAGCAGACTGAGTTTCCTCGGAGTCAGTCTGAATGGTTAATTTGCGCTTGACTCGAGGTCTTCGAGCATCAGCCTGTTCTTCTCCTTTCTCAATCTTGACGGCCACCAGATCAGTAGGAGTGGGTGGAGCACTCTTGGACTTTAGGAGAGCCAGTCCCTTGGAGTTGAGAATTTTAAATGGACTGAGGGCGGACGGCTTCCCCAGCTCGATGTCCATCGTCTCCAGTAGCTTGCTTAAGGGCACAGCAAAACAGACAGCCTGTTTGGAGGCGATGACTGTCTCAAGTAGAACTCCAAATAATATAGCAGACCAGTTCATCTTCTGGCCTGAGTGAATAGCATCCATGGCCCGGAACTTCTCAGCAGTAACAGCATCATAGCTTCCGGCTTTGCCCAATAATGGCTTGCCAACGATATCGCATAACACCTGAAAATGAAAGAACATTTCCTTCTTCTTGAATGAAGGCTGCAGGCGGTGGCCAAATATGGATACCCTCCCCTGAAGATTCGTGAGGGAAGCTTGAGAAATCTGGCCAAACTCAGTCAGTCCGGAGTTGGGAAGACCAAAGGTCTTTGCCAGCGTCATCGGAGAGATTTCAAAAGATTTGCCCTTTACGGAGGTGGAGATGGATGTCTTCTGTGATACAGCATTGGCGAACAGTTCGCGAATCTCCGACTCGTAAACCACCGTGCCACACTCCAAAAAATTCCTTAAACCAGAAGATTCCAAGGACTTGAATATGGAGACCATTTCGGAATCTTCAGCCCTGTAGATATCATCGAACTCAACGGAGAGAGAGTTGTGAGTGATAGTGGCCATTTGAGTGTAATGGAAAAATACGAAGAGTTTGAAAAATAATATGAGAGAGTTAGAGAGCAGACATCGGTAAATTGTAAAAAGTGAATGAAAATGAAATGTTCAGCCCGCTAAATAAGAGAGAGAGAAGATACGTGTCTTTATCTCGAAGACTGATAATTAAATAATTTAAAATAAACGGTCAGGATAAAAGAGTGATAAGGAGGTTAAAATTTGCGATCAGTCCGGGCTGTTTTAAACAATTATTTTATTTAAAGATTTGTTGACCAGACAGATCATGGGATAACATCAGATTTGACATAGATCGGTCTGAAAGTTCGGACCGGTCTGTGTCGTTCTGATAATTGTATTATCGATCTGTGCCAGCATACAATCTTTAAAAGATAACTAAAAGAAAGATACTTCTAAAACATCAAGATAAGTCTATTAAACCAAGAATTTGACGAAAGTAATTAAACTTAGCCTCAGGAAGTGGTTTGGTGAAGATATATGCTGCTTGCTGTTCTGTTGAAATATGCTCGATCCGAATTTCCTTTTTGCCAACATGATCTCGAATAAAATGATGTCTTATATCAATGTGCTTTGTTCGAGAGTGTAAAACTGTATTATACGTTATAACGATTGCACTTGTGTTGTCACAAAATATCGGAGATTCAACAGCTTGAATGCCATAGTCTTTGAGCTGGTGTTGAATCCAGAGCATTTGAGCGCAACAGCTTCAGCGGCAAGATATTCTGCTTCAGCTGTAGATGTGGCAATAGATGTTTGCTTCTTGCTAAACCAAGAGATCAATCTTTCACCTAAGAATTGACATGTTCCACTGGTGCTTTTGCGATCAATCTTACAGCCAGCATAATCAGCGTCTGAATATCCTATTAAGCTGAAATTTGAATCTTTGGAATACCAAAGACCAACGTTCTGAGATCATTTCAAGTATTTCAGAATACGCTTAGCGGCAATAAAGTGTGATTGCTTTGGTTCTGACTGAATCGAGCGCACATACAGACTGAGAACATAATATCAGGCCGGCTCACTGTAAGATACAAGAGCGATCCGATCAGTCCTCGATACATAGATACTGTTGAGCCTTAAACGCATGGTTGTGTTTAATGCTTTAATTTATCTCCGGTTTATTTTTGAGTTTTGATGATCAACAAAACTTGCATTTGTTGTACTAATATGTCTACTTAGTGTACATGGTTAGATTGATAAATTGGTTGGGAATACCAATGGAAGAGAACCCAAGTTATACAATAACATATGCGAGTTCATAGGACAAGCGGTGATTTTATCAAGGAATCTATTGAGCTTGGACGAGAAGGAATGACATCTATGAACAACCAAACTAAGTGTTCAACATGTGTGGAATGATGTTGGAACAATATCTTATGATGGGATGAAGACCCACGAACCAATGGTTCGTTAGTGGGCAAATTCGTATAGAAGCCACTTGGAGCGCAGTGCAATGTTTTGATTATATCTCTTGGCTCGATGCTCCGAATAATGTGAATCTAAAGAGGTTGGAAAGCCAACTCAATATTCTATATTTCATATTCAAACATCTCAGTCCAATTCGGATTGCATCCTGGAGCAAAATGGCATGGAAGTCATAGCAAGTGCAGATTGTAGCAAGGTTTGAGCGGCTGTAGCATTTTGGGCATAACTTCTTTATACCTTAATTAAATGCAATGATATGTTTTCCACACCTAGATAAGAGGAAGAGCTACAACTTTTATGTTTACCACGTTTCCCATAAAAGAGCTTAAGATGGTCAAATAGTGCAAAGTTTGAGAGTATTGAAATCTGGCAGATCACCTCAGGCGATCCGGGCCATCACCTCAGGCGATCCGAGCCATGCGTGCACGCTGCGCGCACCATCGACCCAGGCGATGGCACGCTGCACGCCAGGCGATCCAGATCGCCCCAGGCGATGGCATGGTCGCCCCAGGCGATCCAGAACAGTTCCTACGGCATTTTTTCAAAGAGTGATCGCCCGAGGCGATGGGGACATCGCCTGAGGCGATCTGGGCCAGATTTGAACGTTAGAACGTGGCGATGGAGATCGCCCAAGGCGATGGCCGAGGCGATGCATGCGTGATTCAAGCCTTATGTGTTGCAACGGCTAGTAGGAGCCTTGGGGGCCTCCTACACTATAAATATTGATGCTTTGGAGCATTTTGAAGAAAAGAAACAAGCCTACAAACTTCTACAAAGTCTTGATCATTATAATTTCAAATTGCATTGCAATCTCCATACATTGTTGTTGTATTGGAGTTTGTAATTCTCTTTTTGTTAGAGTCTTGTTGTCTTTGTGTGAGTACACCGTGAATGTATTTTTTGTTTGATTTATTGTAAAGGTCCTCCAACACCAAAGCAAGTTGGTAAATTGTAAAGTCGCCAACAAGTAAAGTTGGTGCATGTGTTGTGGCTATCCTTGGAGCCCTTAAGGCCAAGAATACTCGTGAAGAGTGTTGGTAACTCGGGAAGAGCTTTGTGTACTCGGGAAGAGCTTTGTGTACTCGGGAAGAGCTTTGTGTACTTGGGAAGAGTATTGTGCTCGGGGAGAGCTTTGTAACTCGGGAAGAGTTGGGTTGTGGCTAACTTGGAGCCCTCAAGGCCAAGATCATTTATTCTAGTGGAACCTCGGTTGGAGGTTATCTAACCGGGAAGAGGAGACGTAGGCGATTCATTGCCGAAATAACAAATTCTTGTCTCATTTACCGCTTTATTACATTACGCATTTATTTATTTATTCACTTCTCCTTTTCTTTTATTTATCGATTGACATAAGGCTTCCGCAAGCGCAAACTATTTTGTTTTTGCAAACTCATTTTAAAAAGCTAAAGTAGCCAAGGAATCTCATTCACCCCCCCCTCTTCGATTCCAACAAGTGGTATCAGAGCCATTTGATTTTTGTTTTTAAATCAAATCTTTATATGGCTAATCTAGCAAATGAGTTTCCTCAAGGTCAATCGACAAATAGACATCCGCTCTTCACGGGTGATAATTACGGATATTGGAAAAATAGAATTTCTTTATATATCCAATCCGTAGATTATGATCTATGGAAGATTATTGTGAAAGGTCCACATATTCCTTTAAAGGAAGTTGGGGGAATAAGTATCCCTAAAGAAATGGACGATTTCACTAGAGCGGATATGATTTTAATATCTCAAAATGCTAAAGCTATTAATATTTTGCATTGTGCTTTAGATATGAAGGAGTACAACCGGATCTCGATGTGCTCAACCGCTAAGGAGATATGGGACAAATTGCAAATTTGTCATGGAGGAACAAATCAAGTGAAGGAGACAAAGATAGACCTTCTACAACTCAAATATGAGACATTTGAGATGGAGTCCGGAGAAGAAGTTGATTCAATGTTTAGGAGGCTCACCCTAATCATAAACGAGCTTGCTCAACTCGGAGAGAAGTACCCTCCAAAGCAAATATGGAGGAGAGCCCTAAGAGCATTGCCTAAGGAATGGGACGCAAAGAGAACCGCCATCATTGAGTCAAACAAAGGAGAAAATGCTTCCTATGACCTTGATGAGCTCCATGGCACATTGGTGACTCATGAACTTGAAGTTGCAACAAGGAAAGAAATAAAGGAGGAGGATAGATCCAAAAGAAATGTGATAGCATTGGTTGGGAGAAAAGATTACTCTGATGATGAAGATGATGATGATGATGATGAAGAGATGATCTTGTTCACTAGGAAGTTCAAGAAGTTCTTCAACAAACATAACAAGCCGAAGGCCTCTAGTGCTACTAAACATGAATCCAAAAATGAGGTAACTTGTTATAATTGTCAAGAAAAAGGTCATTATGCTAACAAATGTCCTAGGAAGAAGAATGAAGACAAAGGCAAGAAGAAGGCCCTAATAGCCACATGGAGTGATAGTGACTCCGATGAAGAAGAAACAAATCTTTGTCTCATGACCAAAGACGACATAGATGAAGGAGTGCAGAATGATAAAACACAGAAAATGTTTCTGGAAGTTCGAAGGTGGTGTAATCCTTCTACGTCTCCCCTTCTTCCAATTAAGGAAGGATTCACTAGAAGCTTTGATTTATACAATCCTGTTGTACAAACCCATTCAGCTGGATTTACCTCACTACCAGACTGAAACTCCTAGTCTCTCGATCTGTTCAGACACACTCTGTCTGACAGTTACAATTGTTTCTCACTTCTATATTTCAATACAGAATACACAAGATAGACTTTAGTCTATGCACACAATGATCCTAAATGATCAAATATTACAATATACTTGTGCTTATGAAGATTTTCAGCTCGAGAATGTCTGAGCTTGTAAGCTTGTGCTGTTTTTCTTTCTTGTGCATTTTTTCGATTAATCAGACTATATCTTGAGCTCTTCTGTTGCATCCTTTTATAGTTGCATGTACCAACGACATTATTTTCCTTAATGTGCAACTCTTGACTCTGCTTAAACTCTGAGTAAGCTACAGTCTTCTTCTTTAGGGTACTTGCCGTTCTGGTTTATGCTTTCGGCGACTGTCAGGTAAGCTCTTCTTTGTCTTCTTACCTTTTATGATAATCTTCAGTCTTTGGTCTTTTTCAGCATTAATTGCGACATTAAATGCTTCAATAAATAGCCGTTAATGATTCGGACTGAAGAACCAATCTTTATTCAGCCTTGACTGCTCTGATCTGATAGAAGTTGAGATCGATCTGAAGCTTCGATCTGGTCAGGCTTATTTCCATCGATCCGTTCTGTTTTGCGATATACCATATCAGCTTGATCTGTTTTGAGCGATCGATCTGGTCAGTCTGATTTCTCTCGATCCGGTCTGATATATTTTGTCATCTTTAAAATCCGGAACTAACAGATGTGTTATACAAACATGCTTATTATTATTATGTTACCTAACGGTGTCATATATGAACTGTTTTTATTATTGTTGTTAACCCTTGTCTTACAGCATGGCAGCCAGAAATCTTGAGCACATCAATGAGGAGGTGGGTGATGTGGGGAGTGTAAATGCTAGTAATGCACAGACTAATCCCCTACCACCACCGACTGTGGGCATAGAACCTATTGCACAACCTTTATTGCCTGGTGATTGAGTCTAACACAGTTTCTGACTTTCCATCCACCCCACTTTGAGGGAACAGAGTCTGGAGAGGAAGCAGAGGAATGGCTAGAAAGGATTGAATAGATCATTGTGTCTGCACCCTATGCTAAGACTGCCTGGTTGAGGCTAGCAGAGTTTCAACTGGCTAAGAGATCTTCCATGTGGTGGAAGAAGATCGTGATGGAAATGAGAGCTCAAGGGATATTGGTGGACTGGAGTTTGTTTAGGACCCAGTTTCTGAAATTTCTGCGGCTGCTAGGCAGATGAAGGATGATGAGTTCTCAAACTTGAAGCAGGGTAACATGACTGCTTCTGACTATGCTATGCAGTACTCGTCACTGTTGAGGTACGTCCCTCACATTGCTACTAATGGACATGCCAAGATGAGGCATTTTCTGAAAGGCTTGAGGCCGGAGCTGTTTGATCGGGTTCTTTCCAACAACCCCAGCTCCTTTGATGATGCTCTTACCATAGCAGAGCTAGAAGAGATTGGAGTTAGTGCTTATGCATATACGGTACCCCTGCAAGTTCCATCACAGAGGCCAGTATCTGATAACATGAGGCCTCAAGGGGGATCATTTAAAGCTCGTGGAACTTCATCTTCTTCCCGATTTAGCGGGAAGCGGAAGGATAGCCGAAAACAGGGGGATCGGAGGGGCAATGCACCCATCAATAGTGGACAAACTCAAACAGGTAGAGTTGGAGAAGTAAATTGTCATTTCTGTGGAGGACCCCATTTAATGCACGACTGTTCAGCATGTTATAGATGTGGCAAGACGGGCCACATTGCTCGGCATTGTCCTAACCGTGAAGGATAGCTAGACCTCAGGGAAGGCAGGGGGAGATTTATTGACAGGACAGTACAACAGAGGCAACCGGTGATGCCTCATCAGTTGGGAGGTCAGGCAGTGGGGCCACCTCAAGGGCAGGTGTATGCTTTGACTAGGGAGCAGGCTGCGGTGACTCCAGAGGAAGTTATTGCTGGTACGTGTATTTTATTTACATGTCCCGCTTTTATTTTGATAGACACAGGTGCCTCGCATTCCTTCATGTCTGCGAATTTCGTGGAGAGCATCTTATGTGCACAAATCCGTTACCCA
This sequence comes from Haberlea rhodopensis, assembly GCA_907163345.1. Classification (NCBI taxonomy): domain Eukaryota; kingdom Viridiplantae; phylum Streptophyta; class Magnoliopsida; order Lamiales; family Gesneriaceae; genus Haberlea; species Haberlea rhodopensis. The sequence continues at coordinate 6,058,292 of CAJQUN010000033.1, read as the reverse complement.
CACCTCTTTAGGTCTCGACACCCACTGGGAAGCATGATTTGCTGACCGATTTCTTTCTGACTGCCTCATTTATTTTGAGGGCAATGAACTGAAGACGGATTTGATTGTTCTGGGTATGTCAGATTTCGATTGCATTGTGGGTATCGATGTACTGAACAGATATCAGGCAGTGGTTGATTGTCGGCAGAGGACGGTTCATTTCCGATCTGATCAGGGGATTCAGTGGACATTTTATGGGAACGGTTCTCGTCCGAAGATTCCATTGATATCGACAGATAAAATGTCACGATTATTGGAACGTGGACATACGGGTTATCTTATCTATGCTGTTGATATGACGGAAAAGAAGAAATAATTGAGGATTGAGGAGATACCCGTAGTTGCGAAGTTTGCCGATGTATTTTCGGAGGAAATTCCAGGGTCTCCCCCAAGTAGAGAGATCGAGTTTGGGATTGAATTGCTACCGGGAACGTCCGCTATTTCTCGTGCCCCTTATAGAATGTCACAGGCGGAGTTAAGGGAACTAAAGGTTTAGTTACAGGAACTTCTCGACAAGGGATACATACGCCCTAGCATATCGTCTTGGGGTGTACCGGTTCTGTTTGTAAAGAAGAAAGATGGTTCGATGCATTTTTCATCGATTTCCACAATTGAATAAGGCGACGGTGAAGAATAAGTATCCCCTTCCACGGATTGATGATATGTTTGATCAGTTGCAGGGCACAAAGCTTTATAGCAAGATTGATTTGAGGTCTGGGTACCATCAGATTCGGGTCATAGAGGAGGATGTTCAGAAGAAAGCATTTCGGACTCGGTACGGGCACTATGAGTTCTTGGTTATGCCGTTCGGAATGACAAACTCCCCGGCTGTCTCTATGAGTCTGATGAATCGGGTGTTCCAGCAGTATCTTGATCAGTTCGTCATTATGTTCATCGACGACATACTTATTTATTCTCGGAATGAGGAGGAGCACGCGAGACATTTGTGGACAGTGCTCCAGATTCTCTGAGATAACCAGCTGTTTGAAAAGCTCAGTAAGTGTGAATTCTGGTTGGACAGTGCCGTATTTATGGGGCATGTCATCTCTAGCAATGGGATATTCGTGGATCCCAGGAAAGTAGAGGCAGTGATGGAATGGTTTGCGCCTACTTCTGTGCCCGAGATACGGAGCTTTCTTGGTTTAGCCGGATATTATCGACGTTTTGTCGAGGGATTCTCGAAGATTGCTAAGCTGTTGACGCAATTAACTCAAAAGGGAGTACCGTTTCTGGATCTTGGGAGCAGAGCTTCCGGGAGTTGAAGCACCGGTTGACAACAGCGTCTGTATTGGTGATTCCTATGGAGAACAAGAGGTTTGTTCTATATACCGATGCATCACTTCAGGGTTTGAGATGTGTGCTGATGCAGGATAAGCATGTGGTAGCTTATGCATCAGGACAACTGAAGCCGCATGAGGCGAGATATCCAGTCCATGACTTGGAGTTGGCGGCTATCATTTTTGCCTTGAAGATTTGGCGGCACTACTTGTATGGTACTTCGTTTACCATTTATATGTACCACAAGAGCCTGAAGTTCTTATTCACTCGGGCGGAGCTGAATATGAGGCAGATGAGATGGATGGACTTGCTCAAGGACTATGATTGCGAGATAGAGTACCATACCGGAAAGGCGAACTTGACGGCAGACGCCGCGAGGTGGAAAGTGAAGTGTACTGCAGAGGACGTCATGCATTTATCGGCTATGATGACTTCCTACTGTCATCTGGGCTATGACTTCGATGTGGATACATCACCAGTACGTGTATCAACTTTATTAGTAGAGCCGGATATTTTTGAGAATATCAGGAGAGCTCAGAAGTCAGACAATGAGATTCAGAGGTGGCTAGCATTGCTGCATCTTGGACAGTCATTGAAGTTCAGAGTGGTTGAAGACGGTTCTTTGAGACTTGGTAACCGTTGGGTAGTTCCGAGTACCCCAGAGTTGCATCAAGGGATCTTACAGCGAGCTCATAGTAGCCGACTTAGTATCCACCCCGGCGGGAGGAAAATGTATAAGGACTTATGTGACCAATTTTGGTGGAAGCGGATAAAACGAGATGTGGTAACATTCGTTAAGAGATGATTGATCTGTCAGCAGGTGAAGGCAGAGAGGCAGAGGCCTGGTGGTGAGCTGAAGAGCTTGGAGATACCTGAATGGAAGTGGGAACACATATCCATGGATTTCGTGACCCACTTGCCGAGGACTACTTCGGGGTTTGATGCGATTTGTGTAATCGTGGATAGATTGACGAAACTGGCTCACTTTATCCCATACAGTATGGCATTCACATACTTGAGAATGGCTCAGTTGTATGTCCGAGATGTAGTAAGATTACACGGGATTCCAGTTTCTATTGTGTCTGACTGAGATCCGCGGTTTACATCTCACTTTTTGGGAGGGTCTTCAGTCAGCTTTGGGAACTGAGGTGAAATTGAGCACGACATATCATCACCAAACGGATAGCCAGACCGAGCGTACTATACAGACGCTCGAAGACATGTTGCGGGCATGTGTATTGGAGTTTGATACTTCCTAGCAGGATTCAGTGACCCTGGTAGAATTCTCGTACAACAATAGCTATCAGGAGAGCATTCAGTCGGCTCCATTTGAGGCTCTTTATGGTCGACGTTGTAGGTCATCATTATACTGGGATGACTTGGCTAGTAAATAGGTCGGAGGACCGGAATTGGTCCGGGAGATGGAAGAGAAGATAAAGGTGATTCGGCAGAAAATGAAGGCAGCTCAGGATAGGCAGGCAGCCTATGCGAATAAACGGCGACAACCATTGGAAATTCCAGTCAGGGGATAAGGTCTTTTTGAAAATCTCACCTTTCAGAGGTGTGGTACAATTTGGAATGCGCGGAAAATTATCTCCGAGGTATGTTGGGCCATTTGGGATCTTGCAGCGCATTAGTACTGTGGCTTACCGTTTGGCTTTGCCACCGTCATTGTCTGGTATTAATGACGTGTTCCACGTGTCTATGTTGCGGAAGTATGAGCCGCATCTGTCACATGTGTTAGGGCCTTCAGAGGTTCAGTTGGTTTCCGGTGTGTCCTACGTGGAACGGCCAGTCAGGATTCTGGATAGAGCGGATCGCAGACTTTGGAACAAGGTAATACCGATGATCAAGGTTCAGTGGGATCGTAGGGGTGTCGAGGAGGCCATGTGGGAGACGGAGCGACATATGGTGCAGCACTACCCGGAACTATTTTCTGGTATGTGATTTATGTTTTGTTTCGGATTGGTAAGTGCATGCTGATTTCGAGGAAAAATTCTTATAAGTAGGGGAGTATTGTGATATCCTTGAAATAATTATGTGCATTTGGGCCATTAATTATGTTTATGTGATTAATACGGTGTTAAATTAATTATGGTGGTAAAATGTATAGTTATGCGGTGGACATGACCTGGTGTACATTTCAGGGTGCATGTGATGCATGTTGGGAAATAGGGTTTTGGCATGGTTATTTGGGGTGGATATTAATTATGTTGGAAAGCATGTTTAATTTGGGTTATGGTTCATTTTGGAAAAAATGCTTTTAAAATATCATGTTGGAATATTTTATACATCATGTTAAATGCTGGAACACATTTTTAACTAAACCCACTACCCCTTAACCTCATTTCTCCCCTCACTCTTAAACACTCAAACCCAACCAAACCCTTCCCCATTTCCATTATTTCATCGATCAAAAAAGAGGAGGAAGAGGAGAAAGCTTGAGTTGCTGGATTCTTGCTAGCTTTTGAAGCTTCATGTGGTATGAACCCCTCCTTATGTTGTGTATTTTGTTTTCAAATGACATGGGTTGTGTTTTTGGAGTGAAAATGGGTTTGATTTTGTAATGTGGTGTTTTATATGTTGGTTTATCGAGGTATATGATGTGTTGAGGTGAGGATTCATGTTGGGTTGTGTTGGTTATGTTTTTGGATTGGTTTTACGCTCAAAAATGGAGTTTTTCTGGAAATTTTACAGTGACCGATCGATCGATAGCATCGTAGCGATCGATCGTTGCAAGTGTGTAGCGATGGGTAAATATTTCAGTATTTACCGATCGATCGGTATGAGCGACCGATCGATCGGTGCGTGGCTAGCGATCGATCGGTAGCTTGGACCGATCGATCGGTGAAAAGCCGTAGCTAAAATCGGAAATTGAACAGTTACCGATCGATCGGTAATGGTGACCGATCGATCGGTAGTGCAATATTGGTGAGATATTATTTTGTGGTTAAATTGTTGGGATTTTGGTATTGGTCCATAAATTGGCTTCTAATATTAGATTGTGTAGTTGTGTAGAGCCTTTTCACGTGGCACCACAACAAAGGAGATAAAGTCCTACGACATTTCCTCTTTTGGAAGAAAGGTACGTAGTGAGACGTACGGGCATCGGACGGTAAAATTTATTTTTACGTATTGGATTATGCATTATGGTTGCATACACATATTGGACGATGCATTATGGTTGCATACATGTATTGAGTTATGCATTATGGTTGCATGTACATATTGGATGCATTGGTGCATGTGATTGTAAGTCGATGTTATATTCCAGTGATGAAGAATGCTTGCCGCCTTCATGTCGAAGCGATGATATTTGCAGCTGTCATATTATAGCGATGAAGAATATTTGCCGCAAATATGTCGAAGCGAAGGATAATGCCGTTGTCATGTTATTGAGAGAGATATTATGCCGCTAATATGTCGAAGCGAGGGGTATTAATGCCGTTGTCATGTTATTGCGAGGATATTATGCCGCTAATATAATAAGACTTGGAAATGGTTATCGGTATTGATGAACTGGTGCATGTCATGACATTCATTATTAGCATTATAATCTGTTTATTATGATTATGGTACAGGGACAACCAAAAGAGAGCATTTGAATGCGTTAAATACAAGAAGTTATTTGTATTTACGGTTTATGCATTTTTATATCATAATCATTTTGTTGTGAATATGGTTTATTATATGCTCATGGTTTTGGGGTTGTTCCTGTAGGAGCTTTTTGGCATGAAGGACTAAGGACCGGGTTGATGCGGTGATCTTGTGAGGCGTGCTTTTGGTATAGAAGAACATGACTGTTTTTGTATAATCTCTAGTCTAGGAGTATTATAAAGCTATAGCCTTAACATTCATTTGTTGGGAATGTAATTAATCTTTTTGGATTTTATTTTTGGCACTGTAATCCTTAAGCTTGAGGCATCAACATGAACCTTATACTCTGATTTATTCATGTTTAGCTTTCCTTATGCTTTTAATCCAAACTTAAGATAACGAGGCCTTACAGGAAATTGATAAATCAGCAAGTATATGAGCAAAATGCTTGAATAAATTGGTACAATTGAAGAATTAATGACTTAAAATAATGCATGCATATATTATAACTAGTGAATGTTGACACGGAATACGCGAAAATGATGCCCAGTGAAAATAATTAACTATATTAAACAAATGTTGCCATGTAGGTTAATCACACGTATTATAAGGATATGATTTTAATTCATTAAATAAGATAATACATATTATGCATAAAGGTTGGAATTTATAAATTAAGTAAAATAAAGTAATTTATTATTCGTAAACTTGCACCATAGTTGATGCTATATAAAAATATGAATATAAGTAAAGATGGCTCTTTGCTTGTAAGTAGAGTGTGTTGCTAATGTTAGGACTACGTAGATCTTTATTATTGTGAAGATACTTTCCGTGTGTAACCCACCACCTCAATTCATCTTAGTAAGCATTGAAATTTCACCTAAATTGATCAAGAACAGCGGACACTACGACAAGGGTTGAAGAAAAAACTAGCTTGAACATAATGTTTTACCACAAACAACGAGATTCTGATGAGAACTTCAATGAACTACAACATGTGAATAAGCACATAAAAATTATGATGCGGAAAACTGAAAAACAATTGGGATGAAATTAGTCTTTAGCCCATTAATTGATACACACCAGTGCAACAGTATAAAAATGCTTCCAGGCCTTGTAAAAAATTTCCACAATAGTGTTTTTATTTTTTCTTGTACAAAGTTGGGCTTAGACCTTCGTGAAGGTGCACACATTCAATAATCATCTACTCATCAAAGACGAATTTATTATGCACAGACACACGTAAAATATATAATTTAGATGTACCGATGAAATATGTTTTTGGTTAAAGACGATGTTTGAGTCTATCGGTGTATGTAATTTACACCGATGACTATATTTTTTGTTAAAGATTCTATCGGTGCATGAAATTTACATGCACCGATAGACTCAGACTGCGAAGTAATTCCTGGCAGTATATCAGTGGGGCATAACATCTTATCTTCTCAAATCAAAATTAAATAATTAACAATCTTAAACAAGAAAGAAGTGGCATAATGTCTGAAATTTCAGGTTTATATCTTTCATATTGGAAATAACATCATAAGCCTCATATTTGGCATTACAGAAAGATCCAAAGTTGAAGAAATAATAATTTGAAATTTGCTGCAAAAAGTTTCTTCAACTAAAGAGACATTTTAACAAATATATAATTCAATTTAACTGAAGCACAAAAATCCCATAAAATAACAAAAAAAATATGACCAAAAATCGTCAATGGAGAAGAAGGGAAACATAATTGAAACAAATTTCAAATTTTTCTTCTTCTGATTTGCAGATCATGCCCATTTCCTTATCGAATCGGTGGAATTCAGTCATAGCGTCCATCGGTCATGGTCACTATCGGTAGTGATGGTGGTGTTAGGCGGTGAACTTTTGGAAGAAGATAAACAATGTAATCATTTGAGAAAAGAAGACATAACATGAGTAATTATGGAAGGAGGAAAGACTTATAAGTAGGAGAAAAAAAATATTGGACTTATTTGAAGAAAGTGTTTTGGAAGGAGTATTTAGTTAGAAAGAATATATTTTGATAAATTTAGTTGAAAGAAGTTTTGACAAGTGATACATATGTGTAATTAACTCTAAACTTCAATTTAATAAATTTATATTTGTTAAATATTATAGTAAACATGCAATAATCAAGGAATATTTTGTTAAATTAGTAAGGATATGTTTGGCTGGCAGGATTAGAACATGATTTTTTTAATTATCATCATTCATCCTATGTTCTTCTCAGATATTGAAATACCGAAAAAAATCTGTTGGCCCGTGATAAAATCAAAAGTGAGGTATGAAGCATCATAGTTGGGTGGTGTGATGTATCTGCCAACATGCTATAGTAACAAGGTAGTAAATGCACTTTTACACAATTGCCCTTCCAAACTACTGAAACACTACAAAAATCACATATTTTCCAGTGGCTGTGTTCTCTCCCTCGGACGTGCTGTGACATTGAAATGAAGTAGAAGGAGGAACAAGGGTCCTTGAAGGTGATTATGTCTCGTCTGAATATTTTCCCCTAGGAATTTAAATCTATTGTTCACCTTCATGAACAATGAATTTATTGTTTCACGCACCTTCCATCTTCATTGGTCATGATATTTTTCTCTTCTTTGTAATCGAAATTAACGTTATGCAATATATCTCACCATTTGCACAAATCTGTTAATTGTGCTTGACTGGGAGATAATCCCCCAAAGAAACATAAGCTAGTCCGAAAAACACGAGGTACAGTTGTTGGTTATAGACAAAAAAAGTATTGTGACATTTGAGAAGAAAACACTTTTGTCCGCTGGTAAATCGTATGTTTTATGGAATTATCAGTAGTTAATTTGAGATTTGTTTTGCTCGACATGTTAGAAAGACACAAAATTGGTATGAAAATAAGATGTGATTTAAGGCTTTCGTAATCTGGCAGTTGGAGTGGCGGAAATGGCTTGCCTGATCTTGCTATTTACACACCAGGCTCAAATGTTCACCAGTAAAAAGGTAAGGTAGTTCATTCAAGGAGATCTAGAGGACAATATTGGCTCCATATTATTTATTTTCTTACTTTAAAGAAAACTTTTCTTATAAATAAATGGAATCACATGATCGATGGTCCTCATTGATCATGGAATTGACTCTCTCTCTATAGTTGTGCTTCTTTTTCTGCTATCTTTTTCTTGGAGTGTTATCCCAGACATTGAATGAGTTCTAAATGGTGGAGGTGATATTTACATTCAATTACAAAATGGCTTCTTGTTATCTGGATGTTTTGAGATTGTCATTTTACTTTCATTGGAAAAATTAGTTTGGTAGAGATTGATGCATACTTGTTCATTAACTGGCTTCTCAAAGCGTTATGATTCATTAATCGCGTAAGTGTATTTTACGTTTAATGAGAAGCTTTTGAATATTTTGAAGAGTATTACAGTAGGTAGTGGACATTTCGTGTGCTGAATATTTTTGAACATTTTGTGGAATTGTATGTGTGCTAGAATATGTGTGCTGTGACATTTTGTATTACAGATTAATGAGAGAGTCTATTGTTGTAGTGTATCTCGTGTATTTTTAGGTTCCTATTTTATCACAAATTTGATTATCCATTCGTTTTCTATTCTCCAAAATCAGAAATGGCAAACGGTGGTGGAGCCCGACGGCAAAGGGGAACTGTAGCACCTGCTGGTAGCATTTATCGTGTACGTCCAAATTAACCATCTCAAGTTAATAACAGTTATGAATGTAGTAGCGTGAGTAGGGATCGATCCCACGAGGAAGGTTATATCTTTATGTTAACTTATACAAACTAAAATAAAAAGGGGTTTTGAATCAATAGAATTAATACTATGATGCAAAATTAAACTAATATGCAAAAATTAACTAAGTGAATTAACTTATGAGAAAAGAGTGATTCTCGGTTTTCAGTTAACTTTACAATTGATCTTTACTATCTCGATCAACATTCTTCACAAACAATTCAATTTCCATATAAATATTCATCGTGGATGTTTATCCAATAATCAAAGTCCTACCACACCTTACATTTAGTTAAGTAGCCCAAGCGTTCTAGATTAACCCTATCAAACAATCAATCAAAATACAAGCGATTGATATTTAAATCGATGATAGTATCTGAACTAGTGAGAACGATGAAGCTAAACAACATAATCCAAGCGTCTATGTTTAATCTAGTAAATTGTTTTTCCTAAGAATTTAACAAACTCACAAGCGGAATTGTATCAATCTTAGTTGCTTCGTAAATTAGATGGATCAAACGATTCCGTATTTGATATCTAATTTAGCGTTAAATTGTATGAACAATAGCTAGGTGATCAATCTAACAATCAAACATAACAATCATGGCAATAAAATCAGAAAAACAATTGATAGTCAATGAAAATCAACAATCAAAACTTATCTCAGGAGAATAGTAAACTCCAATGTATCGTTTTCCTCAACCGAGAATTATAAAGGTATTTAGCTACTCATAACTAGATTAAAAACAACCAAAACTAATCTAGAAATCATTAAACTAATAGTAAAGAAAGAATTACTAAAGAGAAGCACGATTCCGGAGCGTCATTTTCGTCTCCGTTCTTCATTCTTCCAGTTGTTCTTCACCAAATTGAGAGAAAAACTGTTCTAAAGTCTAAACTATGTTGGAATCCTCTAAAAGTATGAAAGATAGGCTGATTTAATGTAAGATCCCAACGTCCCAACACGTCAATAATGCAATTATGACGTCATTTGTGTATATAAAAATTTCTTTTCTTTAAAGAGTCATTACGTGCTTCACATATTCCCATGACTTTTATAAAAATTTGGGCAGAGTTTCTCCATAAATTGGACTATCCCAGAAAAACACAACTATAAACACCCTCAATATAACAACACCATAATCTAAAGATAAAAATTCTCAGCCAGGGAAGTCACCATACTAACAAGATATGAATTCCCAGCAATAAATCCTAAATCAATAACCGTCATCATAATCATTTCCAACCCCCCCCCCCCCCCCCCCCCCCCCCCCCAAAGAAATGATAAATCATATTCTCCTCAAAATAACATGCATCTATAACGCTTAAATGAAAGGAGAACTTCGAGACATGCATACAAACCATATACAGGCATCAAGGTGCTCACATGCCAGCAACGAATAAATGAATGCCAATTAAATGCATAAATAATGTATGCCTTCAACCCATACTCAAACTACACTCCGGGGAGCAGCATCGTTCAACGAGTTCGAGCTTGCCATCCCAAAACGTCGTAGTACCTATCGTACCTGTTCTACATGTTTCAACAGAAACAGCCCCCACACAGGGTGAGCATACTCCAACTCAATAATCATTCACACATGAATATACGAAACTGTAATACAACAATTTAAATTATTCAAAACCCATAAAATATATTCCCTGTACAATTCCGAACCAGTATAGCTTTCACGAACTGTTCATGTTTCAATCTTATACACTTTCATAAACATCAAGTTCAGTATCGTTATTCGAAATATGATACTCATCAATGCAATAAATACAATAAAATCACAATTCATCATTTATGCTCACTCATAACGAATCTCATATATAAGGCAACTCTACCTATCAGTTAATCTCATTCTCAACCATTTCTCATATCGATTATGCCAAAGGCATCCATAGCCAACTCCATATCCGGACCACGTACATTTACGTGTCCACCATACCACATATATCAAACTCAATTCACATATTCATTTCCTTATATCCAGATCACGTATACTTACTAAATAAAGCAGTGTATGGACTTAAACAAGCCCCCAGAGCATGGTATGACACTCTGTCTCAATTTCTTCTGGATCATGATTTCCGGATCGGCTCAGTAGATAAATCTTTATTTAAATTTATCAAGGGGGAACACACTCTGTTAATTCCAATATATGTTGATGATACCAGTTTTGGGTCAACTAACCCCAAGCTATGCGAGAAATTTTCTAAGTTAATGCAGAGCCAATTTGAGATGAGCATGATGGGAGAATTGTCATTATTCCTAGGTCTACAAGTCAAACAGCTCGATAATGGAATCTTCATTAATCAAACCAAGTACACCAAGGAGCTACTCAAACGGTTTGGTATGGAGACTTGCTCAACTGCTTCAACTCCGATGAGTCCATCAATCAAGTTAGATAAAGACGAAGGGGGAACATCAGTTGGGGTAACAATGTATCGAGGTCTAATCGGATCGCTGTTATATCTTACAGCGAGCCGGCCTGATATTATGTTTTATGTGTGCTAGATTTCAATCTAACCCTAAACAATTCCACTTCATTGCCGCTAAACGCATCTTAAAATACTTAAAAGGTTCTCAGAATGTTGGTCTCTGGTATCCCAAATATTCTAACTTCAATTTGACTGGATATTCAGATGCTGACTATGCAGGATGTAAGATCGATCGCAAAAGCACCAATGGAACTTGTCAATTCTTAAGTGAAAGATTGATCTCATGGTTTAGCAAGAAGCAAACATCGATTGCCACATCCACAGCTGAGGCAGAATATCTCACCGACGGAAGCTGTTTCGCTCAAATGCTCTGGGTTTAACATCAGCTCAGAGACTATGGCATTCAAGATGTTGCGTCACCAATCTTTTGCGACGACACAAGTGCAATTGCTATAACATATAATCCAGTCTTGCACTTCGAACTAAACATATTGATATCAGACTTCATTTTATTCGAGATCATGTTGTCAAAAAGGAGATTCGGATCGAGTACATTTCAACAGACCAGCAAGCTGCAGACATCTTCATTAAACCACTCCCAGAGGCTAAGTTTAATTATTTTCGTCAAATTCTTGGTTTAATAGATCTATATTAATATATTTGGTGCATGCTTAACTTCGCTTTTAAAGATTGCGTGTTAGTACAGATTGATAATACAATGATCAGCAAGATAAAGACCGGTCCTGATTATCAGACAGATCTCTATCGATCTGAAGTTATCCTATGATCTGACTCAAAACACTATCAATCTTTAACATAGTAATATTTTACAGCCCAGACTGATCTAACTTTAACCGCCTTATTATACGCTCATCTAGTCCGTTTAAATTTGAATTTTAAGTCATCGAGATACAGACACGTGTCTAATATCTCTTTACATCTCACTCACCATTTTACTTTATCGATTTACCGTCGTCTGCTTATATATTCCTAAACTACCTCTTTATTCCATATTCGAATCCTAATATTTCTAATGGCAACCATTACTCACAATTCATTATCTGTTGAGTTTGATGTTATATACAGGATTGAAGATACAGAAATGGTGTCTACATTCAAGAATCTCGAATTATCCGGATTGCGGAAATTCTTGGAATGCGGCACAGTGGTTTATGAATCGGCGATCAAAGAACACTTTTCCAATGCCGTATTTCACAAGAATTCAATCTCTTCTTCAGTAAATGGCCAGATTGTTGAAATCTCTCAGGAGCTGTTTACGGATTTGGACTTCCTACCTCTGGCATGCCCGACTTCGCTAACCTGTCCAAATCCACTCTGGAAGAATTTCAACGCAGAGTATCAATCTTCGGACTTACACTTAGGCCTTCATTCAAGAAGAAGGAGATATATTTCCACTTCCAAGTGCTCTGCGACATCGTCGGAAAGCCGCTACTGAGCAAGGCTGGGAGTTTTGATGCTGTGACGTCTGAGAAGTTGGGGGCATGCAAGCTATTTATTTTGGACAGAAAGTGAACTGGTTTTTCATTTTATTTGGTGTTTTGCTGGAGAGCATCACGTCCGCAAAGCAAGCTGTCTGTTTTGCCGTTCCACTGAGCAAGCTGTTGGAGTCTATGAATATTGAGCTGGGGAAATCTTCAGCACTCAGTCCATTCAAGGTCATCAATCCTAAAGGACTGGCTCTGTTAAGATCCAAAAGTGCTCCCCCAACTCCCAATGATTTATTGACTGTCAAAAAGGAGGTTGGTGCAGAACAGGCTGCAGAGAAGAAGACAAGGGCTAAGCGAAAACTGGTAGTGGTCCAGACTGACTCTGATGAAACTCAGTTTGCCTCTACTACTTCATCCCTCACCAAGCCTCTACCGAAGAAGCCTCGAACCCAACTCACCAAACCCCTGACAACCTTAAACCCTAAACACATATCTATCTTCCCTCCAACCCAAGCAACCCCTGTACTCCAAGCTCCACTCCCAAAAACCAAGCTCCACCTCAAACATCCAAAGCTCCACCCAAAATAGCCAAAGTGATGCCCCGAGTCCCATCCAATATCCCAGCTGTCAAGGGTATTATGATCAAAGAATTGGGCGATTATACCCGATCAGGGATTAAGCTCTCATCTGTTGCTAGGAAGGGCAAAGCCATTGTGACAGAGTCTGCACTATCCAAGCCCAAATCAGCTGCTCAAACAGCTATTGACATTGCCATGGAAGACGTTGAAGACAACGTACAGGCTCTCACTGTCGTATTCGATGAATGGGTCCATTACAGAATGGTCAATCACTTCAATCTGTTCTTTGGTAAACTCAAGCGGCTGCACAAAATGGAATAGGAGGTTCTGAAAGGCACAGAAACAGATGATGTTCGTATTGCTGTGCATCGCAAATAGCTGTTTTGTGCGAAACACGGGCTGAGGCTTGCAAACCTCCTTATCCAAGCCAATTTTGATGTCACGAGCCCGACTGTCAAGGACGATAGCGCGGTCATAGCTCTGCTGGAGATGGACATTCCAACTCTTCATATGGCTGTCCGAGTGCATCGCCAGCGGCTGAATATTTCAACCCCTCCTCCCAGTCCGGATCACCCAACCCTAAGCCAGACTGTGGCAAGGCAAAGTTCTGAGCCAACCATTATTAAGCCAGCGGAGCAGCCACTGCCTAATGCTCTGTCTGCTGCAGGGGCTGAGGCAATGGACGTACTGCTGGAATCTCCTACTACTTCCATTCCTTTTGCGTCCTCAGTCTCAGAAGCTCAGACCATCACACTAATCGCACCACAGACTATTGTCACACAAGACATTGTCGATGTTGAACTGGTTGTGCCCAGCATCGTTGCAGCTCTACAAATTGAGGAGCATGTTCAACCAAACTCTCCTCTAGATCAGTCTGCTGCAGACTTGGCATTTTTGAATCAATTTTCTACGGATCTGGTGGAACTAATCCGGTCCGACAATCGCCAATCTGCTGACTCTTTTGTTGTGCAAACTGAAAAAGGGAAAGAGCTGACTGTGTCACATGCTGAAGAAACTCCAGACTACCTTGATGCTGCTCCATCAGTTGCCAAGTCCCTTCACGAGTTATCTGATAACTTTCTCTTTCTCTCCCAACGAGTAAGAGAAGTACATCAAAGCCAGATGACTGCCTCTTTGGATTTTGATTCATTCAAGGAAAAGATGATGAAGAGCATCAACAATATTCAGCGTGGTCTGAACGATCTGTTCTCTCAACAAGCATCCTATAAGACCAGCTTGAGAAAAGAACAGGTCGAGCTGGCCTCCGATGTCAAAACTGCAGTTGCAAAACCCCTCCTTACCCTAGATAATCACATGGATGCTATATGCGCTCAGCATACGCAGATCGTAAATTTCCTTTAGGAGATTGCTGATGCCAAAAAGGGGGAAAAGAAGAAATAAATGAAATGGGAACAGCAGCCCGTAAAGAAGACATAAATAATTGCCTGTAATGAATAACATATGTAAATGTATTCATCAGACGAGTTTATAAAAAGCCTTTCGGTCGGAATTCTCAGTCTTATTCATTTATTTTGAAGAGTTCATTTATTTTGAACAAAAAGACTTAATCAATCTGAACGAAATTCCTACAAGAAAAATGACTTAATAAAAGGATAAAGAAGCTAGGTTTGTCATCATCAAAAATGGAGGAATTTGTTGGTTACGAATTTTAAAGATGACAAAACAGACCAGACCGATAAAGTCAATGACAAAACAGACCAGATGATGTCAACCAGATCAGAACAGACCAGATCGACACACATCAGTGCAGACCAGGTCAGAACTTATCAATTCAGACTGTGTTAGCAAACTTCGTTCATCAGCCCGAATAATCAACGGCTATTTATTGAAGCATTTAATGTTGCATTTAATGCTGAAGACTGAAGTTACCTTATATGGTAAATAGACAAAGGTTATCTTAACTGACAAGCGCCGAAAGAACAGACCAGAAGGAAAAATGTCTAAAATAGAAGACTGCAGGTTGTTCAGAGGTTGACCAAAGTAAAGAGTTGCACACAAAAGGAAATATTATCGTTGGCAGAAATGCTTATATATAGGTTCAACTTAAATGCTCAACACACGACGTGACGAAACAATACAAGATCAACAATTTTTTTGAGCATCCAATTGAGCAGAACACTATCATTGAAAGACTTCATCTTATCGATCTGCTCAAAGTTAAAAGCACGGCTTATTATTATATTTGATCATTTAAGGATCATTTGTGCTTAGAATAATTCACTCTATCAATTATATTTGTTCTAAGACAGAAGAGTGAGCTCTTTGTAACTGTCAGATGGATTGTGTCTGAACAGATTGAGAGACTAGGAGTTTCAGTCTGGTAGTGGGGTAAATCCAGCTGAATCGGGGTTGTACAACAGGAATGTATTACTCAAAGTCTTCAAGTGAATCATTCCTATATTGGAAGAAGGGGAGACATAGAAGGAATTGCCTTCGAACTTCCAGAAACACATTCTATCTATTTACTTTTCGCATTACTTAGTGTTTCAAGCTATCAGACCAATCTCACTAATCAAGAACAGACCGATTCCGTACTCACACTAGTATTAGAAAAATTCATATTATACGGACCAGTTTTGTAAATTTACCGTACATGGATTGTATTTACTTAATTGGTCACTATTTTGATTTTTGACACATTAACATGAGAATAGAATAGGAAACAAAGTTTTGGCATTTGTGACATGCTAAAAACCTTATTAATCCATCAAAGGCTAGTAAATTAAAATGAAGTTTGATGGTTTAAACAACATTATATTTATTGAAATTATAGAAAAAACAAATGACATAGAAAAAATATATTTGTCAATAGAAATAAAAATAAACATTTCGTTTGTTTTAAAAGCATTGTTTTAAAAGCACTTTTGCTTCTAAATCCCTTAATTTATGAGTCACGTGTAATTACTTGTACCCATGTCAGATACTTGTAAAAATCCATCCTTTCTATTATTATCATTATTATTATTGAAATTGATACATAATAAGTTGTTGGCCAGGTTGAGGAATTCATATTTGACATGAACCTGACAGATTCAACGATCCCAATTTATTTAGGATCGTATATATATGAGCTCCACAATCCTAAATGAAGTTGGGCTATTGATCCATGGAGTGAGATAATCAGGATCAATACATCCTTGTGTCATCTAGAAAAATTCAGTGTATTATTATTTAAATAAAAATATAAAATACATCTGGCAAATATATGACTAATTTATTGAATCAGAATCCTTAACGTATATACGAAATTGATCAGATTCCTTATTTTGGTATCTCCCATTGGCTGGTGAACCTGAGTATACTTGTAATTAACGTGTAATTCTAAACAATTGCGCTTTGACTTCTCCTTCTTCCGTTGAAGGAAAGAAGGTGTTGGCCCCAGGTGGTGTTCATTATATTCTTCATTTTCGCTATTTTTTATCTCATATTTTCGCATCTGGGGCCAACAGAAGGAAATAACATGATAAGTTCGAGCTAGGTTTTTTCAAAAAAATTAATTTAATTTAATTTTTTTGAACAAATACGACAACTTGAAATGGGTTGCAATAATACCCCTGTTACGTCATTTTTTGGTTCGATTTTGTAACAATCAATTTTTTCTAAGTAGTTGTCCAACCATGGAGGATGAAGCCAAGATCCCCTGAGGAAAACCCCCTCCTCCCAGCCGATGCAGCCCCCCTTGCCATCCCTAATGGGCCCTTAATTTAAGGCCTACAATTAAGCCATTTAATTTGTAAAACGGGCCTAGTTAATGGGGTAACTAAACATAGAAAATGGGCCAATGTAGGATGGCCTATGGTATTTTATCAGATTCGGTCGAGCCCATAGAATTCGGGTCCAAACCACACCGGGACAATTATCGGGGTATCATGAGTATCCCCCTCTAGTCGAGCTAGAGTAGCGCTGTATCGACTCCAACTGGTTAGGTGAGGACCCGGATCAGTAGTCCTTTAAATGGCAAACCATGATGTGACCTTGCGCTGTGCCGAGTTCCCAAGTTATGCTGTCAGTAGAGCCGTGACAATTCGAATGTCGATCCTTGATAAAGTAGGCGGCTCGTATAGCCTATACGAGAACCAGTGTAATCACAGTACTGAGCTTCTGTCAATAATAGTAGGTCGGACTGGAGAGTAGGAATCCTAACTGAAGCTACTATAATCGGGAATTCCGAGCTGACAAAGGTGATCGGGAGCCCCGAGGTGATAAAACGCTTCTCTGTTGGGCTGAACTGAGCAAATAAAGCTCGCCCGACCTGATCTCCTGATATGAACAAATATTGCTTGCCCGACCTGATCTGAGCTCCGAAATAAGCAAGAGCAAATAACGCTCTTCTGAACTCCATAATCAATAAAGCATAGCCCAGTTACATAACAGATAAAAACTCGCCGAACTCCAGAGCTAATAAACATCTGGACATCCAGAGCTTGATAGATATGTCGTGATGAGCAAACAAAACACAGCTGAACTAAAAAATAATCCATAGGCAGAGGAAATAAATCCAGGCTTATCTGAGCTCCATAAGTAATACCGAGCCGATGAGTAGATAAGTTGATGTGAGCACCAGAGGCGAGATATATCGAGCAAATGACACCTGTCTGAACTCACAAAATAGTAAATTCATGCGTTGAGTAAATAGATACAGTCGAGCTCCAGACAATAAACATGGAGCAAATAAGACTCGAGTGTCGAAACTGAGCTGCCATGTTGTAAGGATGACATGTTATCTCGGATGGGATGACATGTTATCTCGGCTGGGATGACGTGTTATCCAAGCAGGGCTGACTTGTAATAATAACACGAAACAATTCTAAGTACAAAATTAAATCTTAAACAGAGCTGATCTATTTTCTGGCAGGGCCGACTTGCAATCACAACTGTTAATCTTTGCAGGGCTGACCTGTTAATCTGTGCAGGGCTGACCTGTCTGAACTTCAAAATAAACCGAGCATATAAGTCTCCCCCCCGACCTGAGCTCTAGAATAATAAACATAACACATACAGCTCATCTGTCCTGAACTCCAGAAATAATAAACTGAGGACATAAGGTCGCCCGATCTGAGCTCCAGATATAATAAATATGAACAGACAACGCTCTCCCGTCCTGAGCTCAAGAATTCATAAACCGAGCCCATACATCTCATACGTCCTGAACTCCAAAGCCAATAGGTATGCAGAGTAGATAAAGTTCATCCGACATACATAATCACTAGATGTGAGCAGATAAAACTCCTTTGAGCTCCCCAAACTAAAACGCACCAGAACTCCAGGATGGTAAATGCGTGTAGGAGATATAGCTCATATGAATTTGCAAAGTGACAAATGTCCTGAGTTCTTTGAACTGATAAAATGCAGAGTAAATAAAGCTCGTCTCATATGATCCCAGAGAATAAATATGAGCAGATAAGACATGTCCGGTCTGGACTCCAGATAATAAATATGAGCGAATAATTCTCGTCTGATTCGAACTCCGGGGCAGACTATCCAATAAAATCGTGCCTTGGCGGAACTTAATTATCCCAGTCACGGCTGACCTTAACTTTCATAGTAGTCAAGGCGGACTTTAACTTTCATAGTAGTCAGGGCGGACCTTAACTTTCATAGTAGCCAGGGCGGACCTTAACTTTCATAGTCAGGGCGATACCTTAACTTTCATAGTAGTCAGGGCGGACCTTAACTTTCATAGTAGTCAGGGCGGACCTTAACTTTCATAGTCAGGGCGATACCTTAACTTTTATCGTAGTCAGGGCGATACCTTAACTTTTATAGTCAGGGCGATACCTTAACTTTTATCGTAGTCAGGGCGATACCTTAACTTTCATAGTAGTCAGGCGGACCTTAACTTTCATAGTAGTCAGGGCGGACCTTAACTTTCATAGTCAGGGCGATACCTTAACTTTTATCGTAGTCAGGGCGATACCTTAACTTTTATAGTCAGGGCGATACCTTAACTTTCATAGTAGTCAGGGCGGACCTTAACTTTCATAGTAGTCAGGGCGGACCTTAACTTTCATAGTCAGGGCGATACCTTAACTTTTATCGTAGTCAGGGCGGACCTTAACTTTCATAGTAGTCAGGGCGGACCTTAACTTTCATAGTCAGGGCGATACCTTAACTTTTATCGTAGTCAGGGCGATACCTTAACTTTCATAGTCAGGGCGGACCTTAACTTTCTCTCCTCATCTCGTGTGCCTGGGCTGACCATGGCCACA
Source organism: Haberlea rhodopensis (assembly GCA_907163345.1). Taxonomy (NCBI): domain Eukaryota; kingdom Viridiplantae; phylum Streptophyta; class Magnoliopsida; order Lamiales; family Gesneriaceae; genus Haberlea; species Haberlea rhodopensis. The sequence goes on along the minus strand of CAJQUN010000033.1, from coordinate 6,038,937 downwards.
CATGTCTGGGCGGACCATGACATATCTCCTCATCTCGTGTGCCTGGGCTGACCATGGCCACACATGTCTGGGCGGACCATGACATATCACTCCACATCTCGTGTGCCTGGGCTGACCATGGCCACACATGTCTGGGCGGACCATGACATATCTCCTCATCTCAACTCCAACATTCACACACCACTCCCGAACCTCCATACCACTACACCACATCCGAATAAGTTAATCAAAAATCCGGATCAAATAAAGATCAAAAACTGATGAATAAGGCCTTACTGCGAGATCGCATGCCTGAGCTGATATAATAGGGGCTTACTGCGAGATTGCATGCCCGAGCTGGCGTAAGAGGGGCTTACTGCTAGATTGCATGCCCGAGCTGGCGTAAGAGGGGCTTACTGCTAGATTGCATGCCCGAGCTGTAATGCACTGAGTTGACCTTGAGATTTTGAGGCTCAAGAGATTTCAGATATTCCATCAGTTCATTTGGCTTGTGTGTAGATTTTTGAGCCACTTGTTGATTAAGTTCCTCAATTTCCGCTTCAAGTAGTTTGATCTATTTTACTGCATCAATATTTTCCGGGCCTGAGATATTGTTCCACCTTATAACTTCACCTGTCACTTTTTTCTGCGTACCTGGTGCATAATCTGGCACATCCTAAACCTCAAAAGCGTAAAGTCAACAATTTTACTACAGATTTGTTTTGTTGATGAGGTAACAGATAGAAACTTGATAGCGTTAGTGCGCAATAGTCAAAGATAAGAGTATTGACAATATAAATTATCAGAGAATTTACGGTAATTTATAGTTAGGCAAGCTAGATATATAATAGTACTGCCAGAATACCACGCAACAGGATTGCGATAGTATTCCAGATAGCTGCCCGTTTACACCAGTAGTAATATGCAGTTGTGCATCCATTTTCGAGAAAATGTTGGCATAAACATGATAGAGGCATTTGCAGATATTGCCACTGCAGATTTCTGAGAAGCTGGCACTGCTTTTATATATGAAATGAAGAAACGCACACAGCAGGAGCAAATCTAAGAATAGCTTTCAAAAGGACACTGCTGTTATCCTCTTAGAGAACATCTAGGTTCAAATTCTTATCGAACCCATTATTTATTTTGCTAAAATCATCTGTACAGATCCTACAAAAACAATGACCAATACAAACATAAAATAGTTTACATGAATCTTGAACATCAGGTTTCATGATCATTACCCAATTAGGTTGGTGATCATTAACATTTAGATCTCTAGAATATAGAACACGGTCACTTACATTAAGCACGTTTACAGATCCCCTACAGGTTTCCTTCTCTTTTCTGAATTCTAAATGCCGATGGCATGTATTTGTAGTATTACTTTATCTAGGTAACATGGTAAGACACTTCTCAACAGATTCCCTCCTTTTACCCCTTATGCAAGAATATTCGTGGGAAAAAAGAAAAGTAATACAGAGATGGGAGAATTGTTAAGAAATGGCAACAAAAACAACCCAAGAGAAGAACACTGATTGAGGCAATATATCAAACATCTGGAGAGCAGTTCATATGACATAATTTAAAAGCAATAAGCATACAGTACAGCCCAGCCACTCTCAACGTGAGTAAAGGGTGAAAATTGATGGCCAACGAGACAAAAACCATCTCCCAAATTTGCTGAGTTTTTCGATGCTGTTTTTCTCCACGTAGCGACCGCGAGCTGTTTCACTTCAAACTCAGGTGACTTGGGGCGACAAGGAGGCGATGGTTGGTCTATGAACGAAGAGAAGTGTCAATGACTTTCTGTGTGAAATCCGATGATTTAGAGGCTGTGACGGATGGTGATGGTCAGTACAGTAAGGGTTTCCGATGCGTAGGAAGTGCGACGGATGGTCGGTCAGCTAGGAGGGTGGCTCACGGAGGTGGACGAAGGGTTTTCGGTGGGTGAGCAGCCCGGCGTGTGTTGAAGGGGAAGGATTTTGTTTTTTTTTTTTCTTCCCAGAACCCTTTCTTCTTTTCTCTCATCGCACCAGAATGCTCTCCTCCTCCTTGTTCTCTCCAAACGTATCAACGTCTTAGCTCGATTTCCCACAGACGGCGCCAATTGTTACGTCATTTTTTGGTTCGATTTTGTAACAATCAATTTTTTCTTAGTAGTTGTCCAACCATGGAGGATGAAGCCAAGATCCCCTGAGGAAAACCCCCTCCTCCCAGCCGATGCAGCCCCCCTTGCCATCCCTAATGGGCCCTTAATTTAAGGCCTACAATTAAGCCATTTAATTTGTAAAACGGGCCTAGTTAATGGGGTAACTAAACATAGAAAATGGGCCAATGTAGGATGGCCTATGGTATTTTATCAGATTCGGTCGAGCCCATAGAATTCGGGTCCAAACCACACCGGGACAATTATCGGGGTATCAACCCCAAATCGATGTCATCTGCAACGGAGGCCTGGAAAAACATTGGCTTTCGCTGTAGGTGGCAGTGGACCTGAGGGACCTGCCTTTTATTGTTTTTTTTTAACAAAATATTTTTTAAAAAATAGTGGACAAATTGAAAAAATATGCTCCGTTTAGAAATTCCCCACCGCTTCTCGTCCTATTGTCTCTAGTGGCTCCTCTTACAACAATTTATTGCTTTTCTTTGATTTTTTTCCGTCGTGGAAAGCGGGTTTAATTTTTTTAAAAAAAACCACCAAATACACCAATTTATTTTACCAATAATATCACTAAAATAGTAATTGTTCTAACCAACACCCTTTTTTAAATATTCATTATTTGTATTTTAAATTACATTATTTTTTATTTAATGTTTTAAAAAGATTTTATTTTCATAATTATTACATTAGATAAATTATATTATTATTAAATAGTAAATATTGGTACTATTTATCTAAATTTACGGATTGAATCATTTTAAACAATCGATGATTAAAAATAAATTATACTAAAATATATTATACTTACAACAACCAATAAATCGAAATACAAAAAACAGTAGACTTATAGCAGTAGCGATAAATTGAAGAAAGACTTTAACAACAATAATTTGGAAAGATTATGGACGATGCCACAACAAGCTGTGTGCCCATAAACCCAAATTTTTCCGCCTTAGCTTCTGGCCTGGTCAAGTGAGTTCGAAGGTACAACGCTCAATCAACCTCTGTTCGGATTGAAGCAGAACTTCGAGCAGACTACTTCGAACACTAGTTGTGTGTAGTACTCTCAAAGCAGAATGTTATATGTATGTATGCATAATTTCGGAATGATTAAAACACTAGAGCTGGAGCAGCTTATATAGCTGAGCAGCAGACCTCACAAAGGTTCAAAAATTAAATGTAATGCTTAGTGGGGTAGATGAAAACTCTCAATACTTAACTTTAGATTAATATGGATTTAAGTCATACTTAAATCTGAAATCAATTCTGCAGGTAGGTGAAAAGTCTCAAACTTAATACTCAGGAGAATGTGAAAAGTCAGGTAGGTGAAATGTCATTTCAGAAATCCGAATAGTAAAAAGATAGGGCTGCCTTCGCGGCAGCAACACACGCGACGAGGCAAGGCGAGTCTAGTCGAGCGGACGACGCGAGGGGCACCCATATTTTCTACTTAACTACACTCTATTGATTTGTTTCTCAATATAAACAAACCATAAGTGTCTCAAAATTTCAATGTGGTCAAATTAACTTACCAAATTTTTGTTCTCATTAACAAAGTTAATCACAATTATTGGGTTTTTAAATAATCCCAACAATCCCCCACATGAATGCAATATGGTGAAAAAATTACAAAATGCACCAAGATGAAGATTTGAGAGTACTGGAGAATTCACTGCATCAGGATAGGTGGTGGTTAACATTGAACCTTCCTTAGTGAAGTATCTATGGATATACTTATCAACAAGTAGACGCGATGTCTTGAACTGTACGACATTTTATGTATATCAAAACAACAATACTGACACAACTTCATCTCCACACTAGGATTGGTTCTTTCGTTATTGTCCATTTTGGCCCTAGATTGCCTTAATTGTTTTCATCGAATGCTCTAGTGGTTTAGCCATCGGGTCATTTCATAGAAGCGGCCCATTCACATTCGATATAAGTGATTTCTCCTAAGGGTATCCTGTCATACCCCACTTTATCATCTTAAGATAGAAGAATCATTAAGAGCATAATGTCACGTTAACTTTCTAGAAGAATCCGACGAATCTGGAGGCTTCCACACGTTCCAGAAGCTTGGAGAACACATTCGGACACCCCGAAAGCTTCTAGGTCTTACTTGTTATTTCTCTTGTAATGTAGAGTATTCTAGAATACCTCATGCTAGGACATTCTAGAATGCTCATTATTGTAAATAACCTAGAATATTCTGGAGACTTAATCTTCACGGTAGGATAAATTTAATCTTAGCCATTCATTGGGGTGAAGGATTAGTATAAATACCTTGCACTCCTCATTTGTAAGACACCAAGTTTTCTAGCATTCAAGCAATATACTTATCCTCTCAAGTTTTCTAGGCTTACTTAGCATCTTCGCAGGCAAAGATAGCTCAAGTGCCGCATGGTGAATCGGTCTAAAGAATCGACACGTGACAAGTGGTATCAGAGCCACGCTCGAGGCTCAAACTCAAGTCAAAGGAAGCATCAACACTAGCACCATGTCGGAAGTCACTAATCAATCCAACAAGGGCAGAAGGGAAAAGTCGAGGGACATTGTGAGTGCCTTCGACGCTCGTCTTGCAAAGTTGGAACTTGCCTTTGCCGACTTCGTGGAGAAGGAGCACGAGGATGAAAGCCAAGAAGGAATTCATGGGGAATTTCAAGGAGCTTTCCATGCTTTGGCAGAGTCATTCCAAACTAAGAACGACGAGTTGGAAGCCATGATCAGAGCACTACAAGCCGAGATGAAAGAGCTCAAAGGGGAGCTAGCGTCATGTCGAGCAAACATGGGACGTGGAGGGCCCATTGCTCATACACCATTGAGAGTGGACGTGCCAAAACCACAAGCTTATGCGGGAAAGCGAGTGGCTAAGGACATCGACAACTTCTTATGGGGCTTGGAGCAATACTTAAATTGCATGGGTGTCATGGATGACACTACTAAGGTACAAACGGCCGCTTTATATTTAAATGTTGTTGCTATGACTTGGTGGAGACATATGTGCGATGATACTAGACGCGGGGGCGCCCTTATTGAAAGTTGGAGGGAGTTCGTGACCGAACTCAAACATCAATTCTACCCAGAATATGTCGATGATGAGGCCCGGGCGAAGCTACGTCGCCTTGCTCAAAAGGGAGAAGTAAGAGGCTTTTGCTGAGAGTTCCACGAACTCTTGCTGGAGGTACCCGATATGAGTGATAAAGATGCCTTGTTCACATTCATGGATGGCTTGAAGAACTGGACCAAGCTAGAGTTACAACATCGTGGAGTGCAGACATTGTCTCAAGCCATTGCCGTAGCCGAATCACTCATCGAATTCAAGAAAGCCGACACCCCCCAAGCCAAACAAAGGAGGGGGATATAAAGGTAAGGAGCACACCAACAAGGAAGACCACTCACATAAGAAACCATTCTTCTACGGAAAGGCACCCGAGAAGAAATATGACAGGGCCAACATCTCTTGTTTCTTATGCGACGGACCTCATTGGGCAAGGGAATGCCCAAAACGTTCCAAACTTTCCGCCTTGATTAAAGAAGAGGAGGAACGAGATAAGGAGACCGCACAACTTGGAGCCCTTGGCCGTCTCAACACATGAAGAATGAGGTGTTCGGGCAACCCAAAGGAATGATGTTTGCAGACGCACAAATCGCGGGACACAAACTCAATGCTCTTCTGGACACCACTGCCTCCGAGATATTCATAACCCAAATGGTGGCAACTAAACTCAATCTTCGCCCACATAAAGATGGCGGATTTCTTAAGACAGTGAACTCCAAAGAAGTTCCGGTCATGGGCACGATTCGTAATACGCAACTTAGCATCGGAGCATGGCAAGATAAGACCAATCTTTCCGATGTTCCCATGGATGATTATGAGATGGTGATTGGCATATCTTTCTTCAATCACATATTTGCCATGATTGTCCCTTTTTCCAACTCTTTATGCATATTGGATCCAAAGCACCCATGTGTTGTGCCCATCAAAAGAGAAGTTGGTCGCCGACAACCAAACTCTTATCAGCTATGCAGGTCACAAAGGGGTTGCAAAAGAATGAGATCACGCTTGTTGCCGCCTTAAAGTCAATAGAGTAGGACCATGTTGGGGATCAACAATTGCATCTGCTTTGTGATCGGTCGAACACGTGGCGCTTATGTCAGTGTATGGTTGAAAAGATTGATGTTACGCCATTACCCTTAACTATAGTTATTGGTAAAGCGGTAACTGCTCGATCCTACAATTGGTATCAGAGCCAAGGTCGCGTGTTCGATTCCCATGAGTAGTAGAGAGTGCAATTATTGGGGAAGGGATTGTTGGGGATCAACAATTGCCTCTGCTTTGTGATCGGTCGAACACGTGGCGCTTGATGTTGCGTCATTACCCTTAACTATAGTTATTGGTAAAACGGTAAGCGCTCGATCCTACAGACCATCAGGCACCCATATCCCAAAGGAGATCCAAGACATGTTGGGGTATTTCCAAGATATTATGCCCAAAGAGCTACCAAAGAGACTTCCACCTCAAAGGGAAGTGGATCATGCCATCGAGCTCGTACCAGGTGCTTCACCACCATCTAGAGCACCATACCGCATGTCTCATCCTGAGCTCGAGGAGATGCGCAAACAACTAAAGAACTCTTGGATGCGGGTTTCATACGTCCATCCAAGTCACCTTATGGAGCTTCGGTGCTATTCCAAAGAAAGGCTGATGGTTCCTTTCGAATGTGTATTGACTATCAGGCACTCAACAAACTCACTGTTAAGAACAAATATCCTATCCCCCTCATTGCCGACCTCTTTGATCAACTTGGAATTGCAAGTTACTTCTCAAAACTGGATTTGAAATCGGGTTATTGGTAAGTGAGGATAGCGGAAGAGGACATTACGAAGACCGCTTGTACTACCTGATATGGAGCATTTTGAATTCTTGGTGATGCCATTTGGTCTCACCAATGCGCCGACAACCTTATGCACTCTTATGGACAAGGTACTTCAACCCTTCTTGGATAAATTTGTGGTTGTTTACCTTGATGATATTGTGGTGTTTAGTCAAACACTTGAGCAACATGTGCAACATCTAAAGCAAGTGTTTGACGTTCTCCGGGCCAATGAGTTATATGTTAAGGAAGTGAAATGTGCATTTGCCCAACCAGAGGTTGCCTTTTTGGGACATATCGTGGGATGAGGGGGCAGTCGCATGGATAAAACTAAGGTGAAGGCCATCCAAGACTGTGAGGTTCCCACAAAAGTCACAGAGCTACGATCATTTTTAGGTCTAGCCAACTTTTATTGGCGCTTCATTGAAGGATATTCATACATCACTACACCCCTAACGGACTTGCTCAAGAAGGGGCGAATTTGGAAGTGGGATGTTAAGTGCAACCAAGCGTTCGAGAATCTCAAGAGCGCTATCATAAAGGAGCATGTATTAGCCTTGCCCGATTTTGCCAAACCTTTTGAAGTGCACTCGGACGCATCAGACTTTTCCATTGGGGGTGTGCTCATGCAAGAGGGACATCCAGTTGCATTTGAAATCCGGAAGTTGAATGACACCGAGAGGCGCTATACCGTCCAAGAAAAAGAAATGACCGCGGTGGTACATTGTCTAAGGACTTGATGACATTACCTACTCGGCTCACAGTTTGTGGTCATGACAGATAATGTGGCCACAACTTACTTTCAAACGCTAAAGAAGTTGTCCCCAAAGCAAGCAAGATGGCAAGACTTCCTTGCCGAGTTTGATTATGTTCTTCAATACAAGCCCGAGAAGGTAAACTTAGTGGCAGATGTACTTAGTAGAAAAGCAGCTATTGCAACCATATCATGAGCCCAATGGACTATGATGGAGCGAATCAAAACTGGTACATCTCTTGACCCTCAAGCCAAAACCATTCTAGCCTATATCAAAGAAAGGAAAGACTAGAAGATTTTGGACCGAGGATGAGCTCATACGCACCAAGGGTGGGCGTTTATATGTACCATCTCATGACAATTTGAGAAGGGAGATCATGCAAGAGTGTCATACTCCAAATGGGCAGGTCACCCTGGAATTCATCGGACACTGGCTCTAGCGGAAGAGCGCTATTACTGGCCTCACATGTGAAACGACATCGAGGCATTTTCAAGACTTGTCTTGTATGCCAACAAGACAAAGTTGAGACACATGCACCAAAGGGGCTCCTCCAACCTTTACCTATCGCCAAACGCCCATGGGAAGTGTTCCCATGGACTTCATTGTGGGACTTCCCCCTTCAGAGGGATGTGGTAGCATTATCGTGGTGGTGGACCGGTTTTCAAAGTATGCAACCTTCATACAGGCGCCCAAGGATTGCATTGCTGAACAAGCTGCTGGTTTATTACTCAAACATGTTATCAAGTATTGGGGAGTTCCAAATCACATCAATAGTGATCGAGATCCATGATTCAGGGGCAAGTTCTGGATGGAACTCTTTAAACTCCTTGGTTCGCAGCTAAACTTTTCAACCAGCATGCATCCATAGAAGGATGGGCAGATGAGAGAGTCAATGCCTTGCTAGAGGCATATCTTAGACACTTTGTGAATGCAAGCTAACGTGATTGGGCCAAGCTACTTGATGTAGCCCAATTCTCATTTAACCTTCAACCGAGTTAGGCCACGAAAAAGAGTCCATTCGAACTATGCACCCTACAAGACATTGCCACAGGATATACGGGGACAAGTCCAGCATAAGTTTGCAAGGAATTGGCAAGAACAGGCAGACATTGCCAAGTCCTACCTCCACCGGGCAGCCAAGAAAATGAAGAAGTGGGCGGACACAAAGCGGAGGCCAGCAGAGTTTAAGGTGGGAGACCTTGTGTTGGTAAAGATCTACACACAACAAAAACATAAGGGGCTCCATAAAGGTCTCATCAGGAGATATGAAGGGTCATTTTGCATCGAGAGACTAATAGGCAAAGTGGCCTACAAGTTGGAGTTACCGCCAAAACTAAAGAAGCTCCACCCGTTCTTTCATGTCAGTTTACTCAAGGCCTATTATGAAGACAAGGAAGACCCAAGCCGTAGATCGTCTCAACGAGCACCTCTGGGAGTAAAGGTGTCATATGATCGAGAAGTGGAGCAAATCATAACCAACAGGGTCGTTTGAAGGAAGCACCATCCACTGTGCCACCGATATCTTATCAAGTGGAAAGGACTTCCAGACAGCGAGGCAAGTTGGAAACCCTCTGAGGGACTATGGCAATTCAAAGAGCTAATTGACAAATTCCACCAGAGCAACGAGGGCGTTGTCGAAATGGGCGGGGGAGGATTTCACGTTCCGTAACTTTCTAGAAGAATCCGACGAATCTGGAGGCTTTCACACGTTCCAGAAGCTTGGAGAACACATTGGGGCACCTCGGAAGCTTCTAGGTCTTACTTGTTATCTCTCTTGTAATGTAGAGTATTCTAGAATATCTCATGCTAGGACATTCTAGAATGCTCATTATGTAAATAACCTAGAATATTCTGGAGACTTAATCTCCACCGTAGGATAGATTTAATCTTAGCCATTCATTTGGGAGGATGATTAGTATAAATAGTCTTGCCCTCCTCATTTGTAAGACACCAAGTTTTCTAGCATTCAAGCAATACACTTATCCTCTCAAGTTTTCTTTCAAAGTTTTTTGCTTCCTTGTGTTGTTCTAGGCTTACTTAGCATCTTCGCGGGCAAAGATCGCTTATCGGTCTAAAGAATTCGACACGTAACAATGAGCTCAGCCTTCCCAAAGTAAAGGTCTATCACTTGTTTTCATCGACACGCGCGGCGCGACGCAACAAGGAGAGGCGAGACGAGACTAGCCGAACGGACGGACGAACGACGTGCGATGGGCATCCATATTTTCTACTTAACTACACTCTATTGATTTGTTTTTCAATATAAACAAACCATAATTATTTCAAATTAATTACCAAATTTTTGTTCTCATTAACAAAATTAAATACAATATTTGGGTTTTGTTCTCATTAACAAAATTACTCATAATTATTGGGCTTTGTTCTCATTAACAAAATTAATCATAATGATTGGGTTTTTAAATAATCCCAACAGTAAGTACATAACCTATTTTTCCAAGAAAAACATTGGTTCATTTTGTCTTTTCAGTATTCGTTAATTTTTTAAAATATTGAGTTATTTTGGTTAACTTACCAGAAATGATCGATTTTCTAAACTGAATCTTTATTATTTTTATATTAAAACTAAATTCAGCTAAATTTGGGGAAACACATGAATCTCATTTATTTCTCTCTAAAAACTTAGGATATAATATCTTCAAAAAATTAAAACCACTTTCCAAGATGGAAAAAATCAAAGAAAAGCAATAAATTATTGTCAGAGGAGCCACTAAAGTGATGCCAGACGAGAAACGGTGGGGAATTTCTAAACGGAGCATGATTTTTTTCAATTTGTCCACGATTTTTTTTAAAATTAAATGTCTAAAAAAAATAAAAGTAAAAGGAGATCCTCTGCCACCTGCCAACAGACATGTGTCAATCCTCCGCTCAGTGGAGGCCTGTGTTTTTGCATGTCTTCGCTACGGGTGACAACGATTTAGGGTATTTTTTACAACAATTTTCAAATTGTACTATTTGTACAAAAAATATTTTAAAAAATTAGTTTAAAAAAAATACCTGGAGCTTAATGTGTGACGTTTGAAATGAAAATGCACGCGTGGACTCGGTTTATCCTAACTATAGATCAATTTAATATGATTGATCTAAAATAATTTTTACCATCGTTTATGTATATTTTTATTTAAATTATATTATATTTTAATATTGTGTATAAATGGCCCAAACTGAGTGTATTTCCCCATTTGAACTAGTTCAAAACTATAATCAAAATCATAACTGAAAAAAAAAATTTATGATTTATTTTTGTCAATTCCCCAAACCTCTCAAATTAAACCAGAGTCATAGTTTTGAATCATTGTTAAATCACCCTCTTTCTTGGAATATTGTTCTAAAAAAAATCGATTTCTTTGAGTTGTCAATATGACGTAGTATATGTTTTCAAGCTACTTGAAAATTTATATATCTATGATTCGGTATTTATAATGTCACATCATTATTTTTATCTGATTTTTATGAGTTTTAAATGATTCTCTGATCTATATGATACATCGATTGATATATTATCTTTAGATTTTTTTCTGCGAGAAAGATTTTGAAGTATATTCCCTAAGTTTTATGGGTTTTAAATGCTTTTATGATCTATATGATCCATTTATCAAAAAATAAATTTTAAAATTTAATTTATTTCAAAAGATTTGAGTTTAATCATCACCGTCCATCGGAAATTACAGTATGACAACGTACACCATTTTTTATATTTTTCTCAGCATCTATTAGTGTTACGAACTTCATAAAATATAAAAATGATGAAAATTTAAAAAATATATTTGTTCTTCACCTAATTAATAAAATAATTATTCAAATCAATAATATTATCATCCCCCAACAAAAAATATCCTGCCATTTTTATATCTATACCATCCAAAAACAACTAAAAAGACAGCAGGGCAATCTTATGACTAACTAATTAGGATTAGCATTCATTAAACAAATTAAGCATTAATTAATGTTTCCCCAAAAGAAACTTTAGCATGGAGCTGCTGCTTTTGTAGCATCAAATATTCCACGTTAAACACACACAAACATATATATAAAATTAGTATCGTTAATGTATTTTTCTATTTAGTTGAACAGGGGCAGTTTTAGATGGGATGCGGCGAACATGACTTTGGATACTAGTCATGGCCCTCCTGTGTTCTAAGAGCCATTTCCTCGTCATATCAATAAATTTGACTAGGATGCATGTTTGTTTTGTACGTCATCTAATGATATGGTTTTTTTTATAGGTTTCGGATGCAAGAATTTGTCAGTTTATCATCTTTATCTCAGTTTATATTTTTCGTCTATCATCATTTGCACCTTCACTTGTATTGGAAGGCAGACCACATACTTATCCGTACTCTGTGATGCATGGTTTGAGGGGACCAGCCCCTTCCTGGTCCATGTCCCGTGCTCTTACCGTGATTCACTTTCTATTTCCACCTGACAATCCTGTTTTGATTCGACGGAGACGTTTGTGTTATGTTGAAGCACTGATTTTATATTTAATTTGTATGTGGTTTTGTGTAATTGCCTAGTTGGTTACTCTTTAGAGCATATAATTGATTTTATGTTATAAAAAAAATTTACTTTGGTCCCTTTGCGATAATAATCTCGAGTATCAAATATTTAGAACTACACGAAAACCATTTTTTTTGTTAAAAGAAAAAATGGAAAGGATATGGATAGTGCATATGAGGATATATGTCAACATGTGAAACTTTGTTCTCGAGTGTCAGTTCCCTTTTAAATAGAAAAGTAGTTTTGAGATTATCATTAATTTTTTTTTATAGGACTGCACATATTTAGTTTTAAAAGTTTAAGATTATAATTACAAATAATACTATTTAGTAGGAATATTTCTATAATTTACCATTTCTCTTTCGTATTACCTTATATTTTTAATATATATGGATATACGGTGCAGAACCATTATATTTATAAATATAAACATATATTTATATTTCATCCGTTATTATTCAAACTATAAGAAAAATTTAATTATATATTATATAGGAGAGGTAGTCGTAATTTTTTCCAATTAAAAAATTAACTTGGATTGGTGAGGTTTAAGCCAATAGAGTTGAAGAGTCACTATGTGCATTAACTAACAGATTATGTTGATACTGCCCTTAAAAATTACATCACGCTTGTTTACCATCTATATAGAAACATGAGAAATTATTGTATGGATTGGTCTTGAGATACATCAATATATATACAACAACAACTAAGCATTTTATCCCAATGATTTGGGGTATGCTACATGAACAATGTAGAGAATCAACTCGGGTCGGACACATACGCCAGTCTTCTTCAAACACTTCTACCGGTCAACATATCTTATGTAATCCCTTCGCACTCCAAGCTTTCCGTATAACTTCGAGTCATGTCTTATTCGGTCGTCCTCTCGCTCGTGAACTAGCCGAAATTCATGGACTCCACACGACGCACATATGCACTGCAGGGCCTACGTTGAACATGATCAAACCAACGTAAGCGGCTTTCTTGCATCTTCTCTCCTATACAAGATATACCTACTTCAGCTCGAATATCTTCGTTCCTTATTTTATCTACATCCAACGAAGCATATGCATCTTTGCCACACTCATATGTTGGATATGATTCCTCTTGGGTGCCCAGCATTTCGTCCATACAATATTGCGGCTCTAACGGCGGTTCTATAAAAATTTTCCTTCATTTTCAGCGGGATATTACGATCGCATAGAACTCCGTTGGCGTCTCTCCATTTCAACCAGACAACCTGAATCGTGGTTAACGTCAATGTCAATCTCTCCATTCTTTTGGATAACTGAACTTAGGTATCAAAACTTGCTGCTCATCGATACATCTTGACCACCAAGTACTATAACACCGGAATCTTTAAAGGAACTATCACTAACCCGCACTCAATATATTCCGTTTTAGACATACTTAATCTAAAAACCTTTGATTCCAATGTCTCTCTCCATAACTCCAATTTAGCATTTACCAATGCTATTGTCTCGTCGATTCACACAACATCGTCAGCAAAAAGTATGTTCCAAGGTAATTCAGTATGTATATCTTTTGTTATTTCATCCATCACTAGGGCGAACATGAAATGACTCAACGCAGATCCTTGCTGCAATCCAATAATGATCGGGAACTCACTTGTTACCCCACTGCATGTTCTCATATTGGATGCTACTTCGTCGTACATGTCCTTGATTATATTGACATACTTGATGTGAACTGTTTTTCATCATAGCTCACGATACTATCTCACTTCGTAGTTTATCGTAAGCCTTCTCCCTTCTCCAAGTCTATAAAGATCATATGCAGATCTTACCCATCTCACGATAGCACTCGACAAATCGACGAAGTAAATGGATAGCTTCAGTATTTGACCGTCCCTGGTATGAACCCAAATTGGTTCTCCGATATCTTAACCTCCATCCTTAAACGACATTCAATTATCCTCTCACAAAGCTTCATTGTGTGACACATGGGTTTTATACCACGATAGATCTGGAATTTTGTTACTGCTCCAAATCTTGTTAAATAGATCTGTTAGCCACTTTATCCCCGTCAGTCCTAAATATCTCCATACTTCAATAGGGATTCCATCAGGACCAAGTGCTTTCATTTTGTTCAAAGCTTCTTTAACCTCAGATTCTCTAATTCTGTGAGTAAACTCACGGTTTTCATCATTGATGGATGTTAAGATCACCTACATCTTGGCTAAAGCCACCGTTAAACAAGATGTTAAAATAATTCTTCCATCTTGTTTTGATATCTTCATCTCTAACCAAGACTTTATGGTTATCATCTTTTATGCATTTCACTGCACATAAGTCTATTGTATTCCTCTTCCTCGCTCGGGCAATTCTGTAGATATCTTTTTTTGCTTCCTTGGTATCCAATTTATCGTACACTTCTTTGTAGACTTTAGCTCTAGCATCTCGAATCGCTGTCTTCGCTTCTTTTTTGG